>PVJL010003058.1:0-170293 GCA_004026885.1 Lyroderma lyra
TCGGGGGGGCCGCGTTCTGTGTGGGAGCTGACCGCCCTCGGGGGGCCGCGTTCTGTGTGTGGGAGCTGACCGCCCTCGGGGGGCCGCGTTCTGTGCGCGGGAGCTGACCGCCCTTGGGGCCGCGTTCTGTGCGGGGGGGAGCTGACCGCCCTCGGGGGGGCCGCGTTCTGTGCGCGGGAGCTGACCGCCCTCGGGGGACCTCCGCTGCTCCCTGTCCTGGCCTGCGCCCTGGGAAGGGAGGGTGCAGGAGGTGGGGTGCTTGGGGACGGTCTGGCGAGGCGACGGTCTGTGGCTTCTTTCCCTGTATTTAACACGTTGGCTTCAGAGCATTTGCAGCGATTTTGTGGCATTGGGGTACAGGAAAACCTGTTATAACTTTGTAACAAAGTGATATTTTTCAAAAACAATTATGAGGAAAGTGGCAGATTACTTTGCTGTTTAATAATTTATACTTTTCAACTTGAGATTATCAGTGGTTTTCAATGCATATATGAGTCATCCCAAGCCAAAGTGTTTAATCGATTTGGCTCCCTTGAGGGGGTTTCCAAGTTTGCTTCAATTCGAAGTCCTCAACCTACTCAGCCCGTCTGGGGGAGTTTCTGGGGGCAACTTGGTGAATCTGGGGGAGGGAGAGGGAGAGGTGGTGAGTGTTGGGGGTGATTGTACCTCTCTTCTTTGCTCTGCCATTGGCTACCTGCATGGTGGGAGGCCACCGGGAGAACACAGCAGCCTGTGAGCTTCATTGAGGAGCAGACCCCGGAAAGCACAGGGACAGCTGCTGAGTGATGACCTGTCCCTCAAAAGGCACAGGGAATAATAACAGTGGCATCTGAAGGCCATTCCGAGTTGGGATGTGCCTTCCTAGCCAGCCTGGATCCTGGGGCAGTCCGTTTTGTCAAGTTGTGGATGAAAGAAAATTAGGAAACCAAGTTGCATGGTTGTATTTTAAATGATGTTTCTGCTGCCATTATATTATAAAAGCAAAGTAGAAAGATATTAGAAAAAAAAAAAGTAAAAATCACTCAGTCCTCTCAATTCTATCACCAAGAGAGATATGGTAACATATGAGGTCTTTTTATGATACCTGGATTGTGTTACAAGTTCAATTTTGTGTCTGGCTGCGTTTTTACCTAACACAGGTACATTTTCCTCTCACAATTTTTAAATGAAAGAAACACATTAAAAAAGATACCAACCTCACCTCTCCAAGGGGCTGGGGTTTCTCTAGTTGCCTTCGAAATTTCTGTGCTTTGCCGATCTCATGTCTGCCTGTCTGTCCCTTTCTGTCATCACGTGTCTCTTCCATTGTATCTACATCCTGCACAAGGATCCTTAGTAAGCTGAAGTGGAGGCAAGGTTCCAGATCTGTAAGCAGCGACAGTCACAGTCAGTGATGTGCCTCCTTGCACCAGCTTTGGTGGCAGTGAGGGACTTGTGTGAAGCAAGGCCAGACGTGGTCATGTAAGGAGGGAGCGTAAACCAGCTGCATGACCTGGGTCAACCTGCTCGAACCCTGAACCCCTGGGGCTGCTCTCCCCTCACTCAGTGTGAGATGCTGCAGGTCATGCAGGCTGTGTCCTGCCGCTAATGGGTGGGTTGTTAATACCCAATAGCTAAGGCATTTTAAAGCCATCAAGAGCACTGAGAAACAGGCTCTCTCTCTCCTTCACTAATCTTAAGGAGTCAGCTGCTTTCCAGCCCATTCTCAAAATGTCTTTCATTTGCCTTAAATGACCTCACCCTTATGTTATGGTCATTTGGGATTGTATGGCACCTGAGTGACCACCTGGATCCAGGAGGAATCTCTTCACCTAGTCGCTGACACCGATGAGCAGATTTCTACTTATCTGCAGGAACAGGATCAATAACACACCTGGGGGTAGCCCCCATTTACTAGAAGATTCTCTTTTAGGTGTCAACCTACTTTTTTGTAACTTCTCATTTCCTCCGGTCCAGGCTTGTGGAGCCATCAGCCTCCACAAATGACCCCTCTTCTCCGTGGCAGCTCTGTGGACATTTGTCTACCTGTTGGCCTTGCATCCAGGGGACTTGGGCCAGGGCAGGGGCCCCTTTCCACAAGGCAGGCCCCTACCCTGCCTTGATCATGTCGTGGTTATAAGCTGCTCTTCTAACTGAGATCTCCAAATAGACACGCTTGGTGGTGGTGTGTTCTGGTCTACCTGGACCCCCTTTGATGTGGCACCGGCAAACCCCAGTATCCATGTTCAGGGGAACACACTGTGCATCTCCCTTGGCTGTGCCCATGTCAGGAAGAAGATGAAAAGTCCTTCCAAGCTGTTTTGGCCACATTTATAAATAATGGGGAGGAAAAGAGAGCTGTGTGTTAGGAGAGTGGTGGGTGGAGAGACAGAGGTTATTGTTTTAACTGGATGAGCAGAGAAGAAAATTGCTCAGGACATTCTTGTCCACAAAAGCTAGGTTGTCATTGGTGCCACCACTGCAGCTACTTCCACTTTCTTCTATTTTGTCTCGTACACAAATGACAAATGATTGTGTACAAATCACAAGAAACTGTCCCCTAGCTCCAGCCATTGTGAATGTGCTTGATGGCAGTTGCTGCCTTCATTTCTCCCCTTTTCAGCTTTTTCATGTAATCACAGGAATTCCTATTTGACTTTGTCTCCTTCCACGTGCAGGTGGTGCTTCCCACTTTTATTCTGGAGAAGCGATCCTTGCTGGAGATGTATGCAGACTTCATGGCACACCCAGACCTGCTACTGGCCGTAACTGCAGGAGCCACGCCGGAGGAGAGAGTCATCTGCTTCGTGGAGTATTATCTCACAGCCTTCCATGAGGGCCGCAAGGGGGCCTTGGCCAAGAAGCCCTACAACCCCATCATTGGCGAGACATTTCACTGCTCCTGGGAAGTTCCCAAGGACAGGGTCAAGCCCAAAAGGACTTCTCCCCACTCTCCTCCCATCCACGAACACCCTATGGCCGATGACCCTTCCGAAAGCTACAAACTAAGGTTTGTAGCTGAGCAAGTGTCCCATCACCCACCCATCTCCTGCTTCTACTGTGAGTGCAAGGAGAAGAGACTGTGCATCAACACTCACGTATGGACCAAAAGCAAATTCATGGGGATGTCCGTGGGGGTTTCTATGATAGGAGAAGGTAAGCCACGTGATATGTTTCATGGAGTTTCACTTTTACATGGTGACATTTGTATACCTGACAGATGATAGATGATCTTGTGTATGGAGTTCTTGGTTTTCATTTTGTTTTGAAATTGGGGGTGGGAGTGGCAGAGGGGTGGGTTTCATTATTTGAAGACCAGGTCCTGGTAATTTCTCAATGATGCCAAAGTGATGAACAAGATGGGATGCAGCTGTTTGCCTAACTCGCTGCCCACCTGGGTCTTCACATGCTGTGCATGTGTGTGAGCTGCCTTACATATGCTTTATTTTCAGATTTGAATGAGGATTAGAGTTGGCTCCAAATCCGTGAGACTCATTTTTATTCATTCTCACCGGTTTTCTGGCTCAGAGACAGTGAGGATAATAGTGGTGCCTTTTCAAAATCTGCTCCTAAAATCCCCCAAGGCAAATCTCTGAACTTTGTGCTAGAAATTCTGAAGGAAGAATACAGTAGTATATCACACCACTCAGAGATTACACATTTCTATTTTAGCAAATAGCTGTAAATGAAGTTGATTCATTGTTTGAAGAAACCTATAATAATACTTTTGAAATTCAAGCATCTGTGTTACTAGTTCTTTAACTTCTTTTGAGTCACAAATCCCTTTGAGACGCTAAGACTATATTCACATCTCAGAGGAAAAAATCCAACTCAAATTTGGGCTTTCAGTTTCAGGAAGTACATGGCTCCTTGGAAGCCCTTCCAAAAGCCCATGAGATAAGAACATGCTTCACTGAGCACATTTTTATTGAGCACCTACTAGATGCCACATATTGTCTTAAGAGCTATCGATACTTGTATAAACAAATAGACCAAAAAAACCTCTATCCTCATGAAGCTTCTAGTCTCCTAGGGAAATAAAATTATGTTTGTTGTATTGGTAGGTAAAGGCCATGGAGAAAAATAAAGCAGTAAAGGGACCTTGATGTGGTGGGGAAAGGGCAGTGGAGGTTTAGGATGGGGTGGAATAATAGCTGGGAAAGCCTCACTAAGGTGACATTTGAGCAAAGACCTGAAGTGGGTGATAAAGGACAAGCTTTTTTGGTGACCAGAGGAAGACTACATATAGCAGAAAGAACAAGGCACAGGCACGGGCACGTTGGTGGAAGATAGGAAGGCCATGTTGGCTGGCTCAGGGAGAATGAGGCAGGGATTGGAGAAGACAAGGTCAGCAAGGTGACTATGGCCAGGTCACGTAGGGCTTCAGGCTTTTCTACTGAGTGAGCTGTGAAGCCATTGAGGGTTTTGAGCAGAAGAGTATCATAATGTGACTTACCATGTAGGTAGGATGATTGTTCCAGCTGCTTGTTGAACATAGACCATAAAAAGGGTGAAGATGGAAGCAAGGAGACCAGTCAGGAGATTATGATAATAATCCAGGCAGAGATTATGGTGGCTTGGACCAGGGTGGAAACAGTGAAAGAGTAAAATGTGCTAAGAGTCTGGGTGTATTCTGAAGTAGAGTGAGCCAAGAGGATCTGCCTATGGATCTGATGTGGAGTGTGAGAGAAAAGTGACACCCACGGCTTCTGAGCTGAGGTACTAGAAGGACGGCATAGCCGTTAACTGAGATGGGGAAGACAAAGGCCTGGGGGTGGGAGAACGCATTTAGAGGGAGAGTACAGGAGCTCAGTTAGCTTGTGTTATGGTATAGACGAGGGGTGCCCAACTTTTGGGCTTCCCTGGGCCACACTGGAAGAAGAATTGTCTTGGACCACACATAAAATACACTAACACTAATGATAGCTGATGAGCTAAAACAAAACAAAACAAAACAAAACACAACAAACAAAGAAACAAAAAATAGTCCATGCATAATTTTTGTAATGTTTTAAGGAAGTTTACGAATATGGGTTGGGCTGCATTCAAAGCCGTCCTAGAAGCAGCCCACGGGCTGCGGATTGGACAAGCTTCTATAGACACTTGAGCGGAGTGCTTGAGTAGACAATTGTACATACAGGCCGGAGCCGGAGTTCAGGAGGAGGTCCCAGCTGAGGTAAAAGCTTGTCATTTAAGGCCTGAAGACTAACAGCATTCCTGAGTGAGCACCGATCTTCACAGCCCCCCAGAATTAAGAGGTCCCAAAGATGAGGAGCCCCAGTCAAGGAAACTGAGAAGGGGGGGCTGGAGAAGTAGATGGGATGGGAGAATGAATTTCCTGCAAGTTAAGTGGATACCTGAAACCACGGATAGTACCAAACCCTACGTGTGCTGTGTTTTTCCCCCATACCTGTGATAAGTTTGGACTATTCTTGCACTTTGGGTTAATCTGATAATCCAGATGACTACGTGACCAGCAAGCAGACAGGATGTACAGTATGGATACACTGGACAAAGGGGTGATTCATGTCCCAGGTGGGCCTGAGTGGAATGGTGTGGGATTTCGTCAGGCTGCTCAGAACAACACTCAATTTAAAACTGATGTTTATTTCTGGAATTTTCCATTTAATATTTTTGGGCCATAGTTGAGGATGGGTAACTGAAACCATGAAAAGCGAAACTGTGAATAAGGGGTAACTACTGTAGATTCAAGAGAGAGTGGGAAACAGGTATTGGAGGTACTGAGTATGGACAACACTTCCTTATTTGTTGTTTGAGTGCCATTGTACTATTTAGGAAACAACCGGTCTTGGGTCCCACGTTTCTGTCCTGTTTCTGGGCTGTAGGTTTACCCTTCGTGCACGCCCTTCATGCATGGGTACAACAGCAGCTCCAGCACACAAGCCCGGCATCAATGTTGGGCCTTTGTGAGGGTCTTCCATGCACACAGGCTCAGTGCTCCGCCCGTGCATGCTGCACGGACTGAACCTTCCTCTCCAGGATCAGATATGGTCAAGAAATTTACCAAAAAGAAATCCATCAATTTGTGAAGGTGGCCAGGGACTGACCTGTCACCAGGATGACCTTGGGCCATCTAGTTTAGGCTTTTTCCGTGACTCAGATGAGGGTGGGTGGTATGTGTCAAGGAGAAGATGAACACATTCCTCTTAAACCACACCAGTAATGAGTATCATTTCCCCCTTATGTGCTCTTTTGTGGGAGTGCAGTGTTGCAGCCATTTTCCAATCAGGAAAATCCCAATACAAGATCGGTTTGTCTGGCTTTGACAGCTCTTCTGCAAGGGAGACTGATGTCAGAAGTGGTGATCCTTTTTAAGGAAGTCATTACCAGTGACAACATGACCATGGAATCTTGTTGCTGAAAGAGGATTTATCTGTCTCTCAAGCCCCAGGTTTTCCTGCAGTGCTGTGGAGAATCCCAGGGCTCAGGCCATGAGATGGGGAGGAGGGGTGAGCCGTGAGGCTTCTGCTCCCTCCCAGCACCCCCACCTCCAACCTGAGCATCTCCACTACCTTTTTACATGTTTACCTGTTGGACTTCCCTATAGAGTTCATTTCCAAAAGGGCTCAGTTGCTTCCAGACGCTTAGCAGACCTCTGATGGGTGCAGCTGCCCCTCACTTTATGGAAGAGAAGCCTGGGGGAAGCAACTTGCCCAGGGGCTCGGGTATAACCCCTAACAACAGCCCTCTGCCCTTCCCCCAACCCAGTGAGGAGGCTGCAGGAAGGGCTGGCCTCTCCCTGAGGCAGGGGCCACCTGCCATTCTTTCTTCTCTGATCTGTGAATGAGAAATCACAATCTGAGATTTGGGAGTCACAGGTGGCCACAGCCTGGCAATGCAGAAGGTGCCTCTAGGGACATAGCCGGGGCTGATGAGACCTGTCTTCTCGAAGCTGAGAAGATAAACTGGATTTCAGGTGTGCTTTCAGAGAGGAAGTGGTGGAAGTATGGGGTCATTATTTCCTCTCTTCTGATCCCAGTGACCACTTATTTCCCTCAACTTAGCCTTCTCCCCAGAACCTGAGACAGGCAGATGTCCCTGTGAAAGCCAGGTGACAGGTCCCAGCAAGCGTGTCCCTGCCCAGGCCCTGGACCCCTGCAGTGCTGTGAGCGGAGACTCAGGTTCAAGCATCTGGGAGGATATGCAGGAAGAAATATTCTAAGGACCCCACAGCGGAAGTCTATATTTGCACTGATTTGTACACTTGGGTTTGTAATAAAAAGTGAGAACAGGCTTCATCTCAATTTTGACTTATCTGGGTTTCTGTAGACTGGCAAAGGCCCACCGAACGCCCTGAAGTTTGTACTGGTAGTCTTCCCCTTTATTTAAAAACAAAAGTTGGGATTCAGGAGACTTGTCTCTTTCTGTTTAATTTTATTTCTTATCCTTGTTTCACACATAATACACTATTTAAAGAAGAGATGTGTTCGTGTCCTAGAGAAGGTAGTCCCCTAGGCAGGTGGCGCCTTCAGTTCGTACTGAAGCCCAGGTCAGTGGGAGAAGACGTGCCCGTTCTGTAGAGAGACTGCTTTCCATCTGTATAAGAGGTGAGGGGTGGCTGAGATACATCCGTGGGTTTATTCATCCATTTATCCATTCATCCACTCATTTGTGAAGTGAACAGCACTGTTTTTGGTGTTGGACCAGGCAGACAGAAATTCCTGCCCTTCGGGCGCTAGTGTTCTAATGGACAAGTCAGAAGACAAGATACTGCAAGGAACCTGCAGTGACAGGTGCTGACTGGTGCTTAACCAGACAGGAAAGGATGACTGTGGGGTGCCAGCAGGTTGATATTGCTTTGTGCAATAGGGCAGCCTCAGGGACAATTGAGCCTTTGAGTAAAGGCTTGAAGGAGGGAGACAGTAAGCCATGTGGAAGGCTTAAGGAAGGGTGTTCCAAGCAAAAAGAACAGCAAGGCAGCAGGTCAAATGCCCTGAGGTGGGAGCGTGTAACTGGGTGTTCTGGGAGCATCCCTGAGGCCAGTGTGGCTGCAGCAGAGCAGGGGAGGGCTGGGTAGAGGAGACAGGTGAGAGCGTGGTCACAGGGACTGCTTTGGGGGGCCTGTAAGGACTTGGACTTTTCCTCTGAGGAGATGGAAGTCCGTGCGGGGCAGTCGTAAGATTTTAGCAGCCTCCCATGGCTGCCGTGTGAAGAATAGACCCAAGGTGGGAATGAGAAGGGCCTTGTGGCAAAGCTAGTTGTTTCTTTTCGCTTCCTCCCTCCTATTCTCTCTCTCTCTCTCTCTCTCTCTCTCTCTCTCTCTCAAGTGCTTGGTGTATATAATACCGTCTGAGAAAACCAACTGCATTTTCCAGTACACAGAAAATATTCAGGCTCCTTTCTGGGGGTTCCCCTTCACTCAGCAGAAGCACCTGCTGCCACATGCCAAGGGTGGGAAAAGCACAGAAACTTAGATTAGAGCATAGGCTGGACATCCAGTCTCTGGGCCCCCAGAGCAGGGATACTTGACGTTGGACGAGTATTTAGAAATTTACAAGGAAGGTGAAGATTTGCAAATCCCTTCCTAGTGATTGAGGAAATTCTTCAATCAGAGAAACTCGCCTTCTGGCCCCTGTGATGCTTCCTTCTCTCACCAAACAGTAGCCTCCCTGCCCGCCCGCAGCCGTCAGCCACCAGGCGTGGGCTGTGATGAGGAGGGGCTGTGCAAGGACATTGCCTGTGTGACTGTATTTCAATGCGAGTTCTTCCCTCCCGGTCCCTTTGCTCACCTCTCCCCTCCTCCCTTGATTCCCTGCACCTTCGTCCATGCTGTCAGTCCTCCTGTGTCCCCAGCCCTTCCGTTTAAGCCACATCTTCTGCAGGGCTCTTTCCTTACTTAGCCCAGCGGGATCCAGGGCCTCTGTTGTCTTCTTGGCTTGAGAGGGTGGGGTCCTTTGACCCCTGCTTTCCCCACTCTGTCCCCTGGGGTGAGCCGACACTCGCTTTGTCTTGTTGGCAGTCGTGGGGTGTCCGTCTCCACCGGGTGGGTCTCCTTTCTTTCATAGTAATGTTGGCTCTGTAACATGTGATCTTATTTTCCCACACCTAAGAATTGCCAGACTTCAAAGCAAAAGATTTGGGTTAGACAGCAGGCAGGGGAGGTGGGATGTTTTTCCTTTTCTCCCTTACTCCCTGCATCATTCCATGAATTTGTTGATTACATTTGAAGTAACCTTTTTTCCAACCCCTCATTTTAAAATTTAGGTCTTAAGTGGGCTCCTTTGAAATTTTGTACTTAAATACACGAGCTTATCTTTTAAATGATTCCCTTAGACTGTGGCATATTTGGCTACAATAGAATGTTGTATAAAGTGCTTTACTGTGCCTTGAAATCCCTGAGGTTGCAGCCCAGAGCCTGCCCCACCCTCCACGGCTCCTCGGCTCTGACGCTGAAAGCCCCTAATGGAGACACTGGCCAGGGACCCCTCAGCTGTGTCCATAGGGAAGCAAAGGCCCCTCTACTTACCACCCTTGCGCCGCTGGGGAGCTGAGGCCCTTCAACTGCTCTTGCAACCTGCCTCCCCACAAAACACCAGAACTAGTGCCCAGTATATGGCACAGCTTCTTCATGGTGTCTGGGGAAAGGCCATTAGTTCCGGCAGGAGAAGGGGCACGTCTGCTCAGCGCTGGTGAGTGTGGGTGCTGCCCGTGCCTGCCGACCGAGTCCCCAGAGTCCCCCTCTGTGATTCTGCAAATCCAGAGTAAACGTGCTCAGAATAGCTTGGTTCCTCAGGTTGAGATTTGGTACAAAATTATTTTAAATTTAGCAGTTTGAAAATCTTAATGCTTTATTGTTTATTGATAAATCAGGTTGTGGGATTTAAAATGTGTGTCTCCCAGCTTGAGGGCTAATCTGCGCACGGAAGGATGGACTTTGGGGGGCATTTTTCAGCTTCTCTCAGCTCTTAGGCTAGTGCAAAAGGAGCTTTCCTGTGTGATCTCATCTGTAAGTCTAGATTGAATACGGTCTTTTATTTCTATTAAGGGCAGGTATTTTTTTATGCAACCCTGAAAAAAGGAGTTAGTGTCGAGAAGATGTAATTACAGGTGATTTAATGAGCCGGCACACAATTTAGGGATTTTCCGAAAAGAACCAAAGGAATGTGATCTGGCCGGTGCCTTCCAACCTGCTTAGCTCTGGGGCTCACTGATGTCTCAGAACTTGAGGGCGATTTCACCTTGGTTTAGAGGAAATGTTTTCTAAAGATGGGTAGCAGAAGGATGCCTCCCATCTCTCTCTTCGTCCCCCATGGGTGGTAACCCACCACCAGACTTTGTCATTTCCTCTTTATTCCCACATGGAGACACCACCGTTAATTCAGCCATCAAGAGAGCTGTGATTAGGGTGTGAAACCCTCGGGATCCTGGCAGTGCATCAGGCTCGGTGCTTGGAGCTGAGTTTTCGAATCGCCTTCGCAGGCTCACCACGGCCCTGTGAAGCACAGGGGCCATCATCCCCAGGTCACAGATGAGGACACTGAGGTGCAGAGAAGTTAAGATCACCGGGCTGGTACACACTTGGAATGATCCTCTAAAATCCCATCCAGGTCTTTAAAAAAACCTGGTGGCATATTCTCCATGTAAATCTGTTTTATAGTCCTCCCTCCCTAAGGTTACATGTGTGAATGAGACCAGGAAGACAGCCTGTGGCCCTCATGGCTGTGTGTGGTCCTGCTCTGAAGAGCGAGGCTGCTTGGCAGGATGTGCATGTGGGCAAGAGTCCCCAAGGTACTCCCAGTTAAGGACTGGAAGGGTGACCACAAGATCGGGACACCACAGATGTCAGGGGTGACATGGTGCTGTCTGGAGACACATTGGCCACCTGGAAGGATTTTACTACCAAGTAGTCCATCAGCGCAGAGGACAGGGATAAGGGCGCCTTCTTCTCTGGGGCCTTGAAGGCAGGGTGGCTAGCATCCTCCTCTCTGGGGGCCGGGGGCCTTGCCCAGCTGCCACACGAGACAGTGAGAACGTGGGCATTCGAGGGACCAGGTGGCTTGTGAGTAAAGCTGGGGCAGGAAGGGAAATCTGAGGTGACCTCTCTCTTCTCAAGTTTCACTTCTGGTTCTTCTTGACCGTTGGTCTCATGTCTGTGTTTGGCATCAGCTACAATTTTCTGTCTGCTTTGGGCTTTTTTAACAACCTAACTTGAGGAAGTCTGACATAAAGCAGGTTTGGAAACAAAAAATATATTGGACTTGGCCATTCTCCTTTAAGGATCCTGATCAGAAACTAAAGATTGAGACTAAAGTCTAATTCAATGGTGTATGGATAGGATGAATTGTCAAGGGTCACCTGGGGCAGTTCTATTCTCTGAGGCATAGGAGGACGACTGTCAGAGGGAGAGCATCAGGTGGCCTAGGGCTTTACTTTTTGGAAGATGGGTTAATTCACTTATAAGAGCTGTGGCAAGTTGGGGAGGTGGGAAGAAATCAGTTCTGATACTCAGTGTATTGCAGGTAGTGTAGTCAATACTATTTGTGGCTTTATGTTACATATATTCAACCATATTTCTGGCCAGAGAGAAAAAAATTTGAATGGTGTTGTGATACCTGTTCTCTCAATTCCGCCCATGTGATTGTGAGGACCCACTAATCTATTTTTCCTCGGTGGTCTCAGCTCCTGCATGTACCCACGTGTGTGACATTTCTCCATAGTGGGAATCATCAAGATCCCTAAACCAAGCTCATACAACCTGTGGCCCGCAGGCTGCATACAGCCCAGGACAGCTTTGAATGCAGCCCAACACAAATTTATAAACCTCCTTAAAATGTCATGAGGGTTTTTTTTTGCGATTATTTTTGTAGCTCATGAACTATCATTAGTGTTAGTGTATTTTATGTGTGGCCCAAGACAATTCTTCTTCCAATGTGTGAGCACCTGTGGTTTACAGACTGGGTCTCTGTTTCTGTGGGTTGGCAGAACTGACTTTAGTGGACTGAACTGCTGGTTCTGGACAAGCCTAGTGTGCTCTATAGACTGTAGTACATGAGTGATTGCAGGAATTTTCAAGGGTAAATTGAATTAGAGTTGAATGCATGGTCATATTGACTCTAGAAACTCAGCGTTCATGACTGTTCTATGCAATGTAGTTCCAGCTGGCCTCAGTTCTCCTGGCAGGCTCATCGATAACGAACACAAATACACACACAGGTACACGCATGCGCGCACGCACACTTCTCTACTGGGCAAATGCTAGTTCTGACTGATTTAGTTTCTTACCTAGCCTGAGAGAAAAGTACTGATCAGCCAAATCACGTGACCTCTCTGAGTTTCAGTTTCCTCATCCTTACTGAAAAACAAGAATAATTATTATTGCATGGAGTAGTTAGGAAGCTTAAAGGAGCTAGCTAGAGCTTGTGGAACCCCCAGAAATGCCTGGCAGCCAGAAAGTGCCACATATGGGTACCACTGACCCCTCACTCTGCTCACTGGGCACCCAGGGAGGGGATACTACTAACCACCTCTGGTTGCATGTGTCTGTCCAAGGACGGAACTCTCCTTCTGAAGGATCCCAGTGCCCTTGAGAACCTCCAGACCCAGAATGAGCTGGAGTGGAGCTATGAAGGTGTTTGTGCAGGGATCTCAGCCCCAGTGCTGGAATGAAGAGGTGCCTTAGACAGACACATCTTGGTTCTGCTTCTTGGAGCCTCTGCCAGCCTGCGTGGGCCTCTGTGTGAAGGGAAGTGCTGCCCGCTAACACAGAGGCAGTCCTATGGCTGGTCAGCCAGATAAGCCAAAGTAAGGCTGGATCTCAGCCCTCGCTGTGCACCCCTGTGCACTTCACAGACTACAAGGCGGCTCTGGGAGTTTGTGTGTTTGTGGGGTGATCCCGTCAGCCTTTGGGAATTTGATGAAAACTGTGGCTCATTTCCCCAGAAAAATAGACAAACCCACATGATTTTGCATTGATAAGAGGCTAGACCTATCCAAACCTTATGCTTGGGTGCTCGGATGGAGAACCCCTGATCCGGAGATGGGTGGGCTCTGAGCACTGAGTTCAGTGCACGGCTGGCGTCCTCCTGGTCTGCTGCCAGCAGCTGTGTAGTCTGATCTCTCAGACTTCATGAGAACCATTGAGGTTGTCTCTGTTGCTCTGAGGATAAAGTGAAAACTCCTTAACATGCTGTTTTGAATTCTGAAACACAAGGCCTGGCCCCACCTGGCCTGCCCAGCCTCCATACCTGTACACACCTCCCCGCTTTCTGCTAGCAGGCCCTTTTCTCAGCCCCTTCCCACCACAGGGCCTTTGCACATGCTGTGCCCGCTGCCCGGAATCCTTTTCTTTCCCTGCTTCACCTACGCAGCTCAGGGTCCCGTCCTCAGGGGACCCTCCCTTCCAGGTCAGCTCCTGTCGGAGGCCTCCATGCCTTCATCACAGTTACAACGTTGTGTTCGCTTGGTCACTAATTAATGTCCACCTTCCTGTTCTGCTTCTGAGGGAAGACAGTGGGTCCGTCTTATTCACCGCCGCATTCTCAGCGCCTCACACGGTGCCTGGCACACAGGAGGGCGTGCAATAAAGACAGGCGGATGAGCAGGCCCTCCGCGGGGGCGGGAGGGCTGAGGCCGCGGCCTCTGCCTGTGCGTGTGCCTAACTCTGCCCTCCTCTCTCCCGGGAGGTGTGCTGAGGCTCCTGGAACACGGGGAGGAGTACGTGTTCACTCTGCCCAGTGCCTACGCCCGTTCTGTCCTCACCGTGCCCTGGGTGGAGCTTGGAGGGAAGGTCAGCATCAGCTGTGCCAAGACCGGGTACTCGGCCACCGTGATATTCCACACGAAGCCCTTCTATGGAGGGAAGGTGCACAGGTAGGACGCGGTCGTGGGCCCCACTCGGGCTCTTCGCGGTGCCGAGTTTCTTTCCTCCGTCAGAAATCGGGTTCCCGCCACGGCATTGGTTGAAAATCAAGATAAAGTCGGTAACATCTTTTATCAAAAGAGCTGCTGCTTCATTTCCCCCTCACGTGGCAGCCCTCGTGAACCCTCCCCCGTGTAAATTTACGGCGGAATCCTTTGGCGACATGTGGACAAAGCACACTCGAGAAGCAAAGGCCCTTGGTTTGTCTGTCACCTCTCCCCGCGGCCGGGCCCTGTGGCCCTGCTCTGCCGCAATTTGATCTCCACTCAGACGCTGCCAGTGAGCTCCCCGTTTGATGTTGAGTTGGCTCCATTCAGTGTCCTGGATGCCACATCATCTGTGAGGTCAGGACCATGTATTTCTGTTAGAAGCCGAGGAGCTCAACCCCAAGCACCTGAAGTTGGCGTCCGCTGCTTGTGGAAACACGACGGTTACAGAAAGCCCCGCTGCAGAGCACACGCTATATACACAAGCAGCCCCCTCGGCCCCGTTCCTGGGGCGGCGTCCCTTAGGGCATCCAGGTGAGGGTGTCAGAGTGAGGCCTGGGAAAGCGCACCTCCGCGGCTGTTTTGGAGCCAGGCACACCGGCTCATAGCGACTGTGTGCCCTTCTCCCGGCTCCACGTGCCCTCAGACCAAGTTGATTGCTTGAAATCAGCTGCAGTGGGGCCACACAGAAAGCAGCCAATGCTGTCCCTCCTGGAAAGCCACTTGTTAAACCTTTACCACCATGCCACTCGCACTCTTCCACTGCATGCCGCCTGGAAGGGTCCTGACGCCACTGGTGACACTGGGAAGTGGCTGTGTTCAGGCTCAGGGGCTCTCTTTTAAGCCTGTATTTGAAAACTCTCATTTTAACCTGAGCTCGGCCTTAGGAAGGGAGGAGCTTGGCTCTGTGCTTGGCTGCTTGGAGCAGGCTCCCCTGTTTCTGCCCAGCAAGCCTCCAGGTAGAGAGGGGGCTGGGATATGCTGTCCCCCAGAGCTGGAGACCTGCAGCTCCCTCAGACTGGGCTGGTGAGGTGAAAGGGCACAAGTCTCCACGAAGGCCCTTTTAAAGCCAGGTTGAAAGTCATCCACCTGAGCGGCCGCTGTGAGTCAGAGGCGTTGTTAGAGTGCTGAGAAGCTAGCTTTGGCTCAGCCTTGGTTCAGGGGCATGTGCGGATGCCGGGGTGAACCTTTCTCTCCCTGTGCAGTGTGATCTCTGAGGGCTGCTGAGCAGCCATGTGTGACCCCAGGTTGATTGCACCTTGTTTTTGGATTGAAAATTTCTCCCTATATTCTCATACTCTTTCGGTGGTTAAAATGTAGCACTAATAGATGCTATTTGGGGACAGGGGAATGAAAAAGGTGTGTGTGTGTGTGTGTGTGTGTGTGTGTGTGTGTGTGTTTCTTTTACTAAATTTACTGCTGGATTTCTACCCCAAAGATAACATCTTACATAATCTTTGCATGTTATCAAACTTAGAAATTAATATTGCTACGTTACTATTAACTAATCTACAGACTTTATTCAGCTCTGTCCAAGGATATTAGATCACATTTTAAGAGCTAGTTTTTAAGCAAAACAGCCCAAAACAATTCTTCCTCCCCATCTCCCCTCTGAACTCTAAATGTGAGTCTCCCTTGTGTGGTCAGTCTCTGTGTTTTGATAATCTCACAAAGCGTGTCCATTTGACACGGTTCGTTCTTTCAGGGTCACGGCAGAAGTGAAGCACAACCCAACCAACACCATTGTGTGTAAAGCCCACGGGGAGTGGAACGGGACCTTAGAGTTCACCTACAGCAGCGGAGAAACCAAAGTCATCGACACGACCACATTGCCAGTGTGCCCGAAGAAGATCAGACCCCTGGAGAAGCAGGGGCCCATGGAGTCCAGGTGGGGGTCAGGCTGTTTTTCTCCAATTTAGTTGTCCTTAGCGCTCGGTGCCGGGGACACAGAGGACCCTAGAAAGCTCAGCTAATGGAAATGGACCAGGAATTACGTTCTTCTGACCGGTTGAGATACTGGAATTTTCCACTGTGTGTCACTTGGGAGTAGATCCTTTGCAGCACTTGTAGAGAGTGGAGATAGTTGATAGCAGGCTTTTACTGCCTGTCCTCAAAGAATTTGTCAACTCAAATGGTCTGTTGCTTAATTACAAAGTTAAATACAGAGAGTCACTACCAATCAAAAAACTGTGCAGTGAAGCAATGAGATACTTTTTTTTCCTTACTAGATTAGCAATAATTTTTTTTTTTAATTCAGTGCTGGCAAAGGTGTGATCAAATTGACACTATACCCTGTGCTTACCATATGATGTGTATGGGTCAGCTGCATGAACCGTCACTTTACACTCATGAATTCACTTTAATCTTGTATTCTACTTCTAGGAATCTATTCTAAGGGAATATTCTTAAATTCAGAAGATGTCTTAAATATAAAATTGGGTATTTTTTTAAAAAAAAACTAAACAAACAAAAGAAAACTCAACCAGCTACCTGCTCAACAAGAAGGAAGTGGTTAAGCAAATGATGACGTATCTAATCAGTTAGTATGTCCACTCCAATATAGTGCACTTCAAGTGATGTTTATACAGTACACATCAAGCTCTTCTTTGAATATCCCTTTTCTATTTTTCAATCTAGGAGGTCAGCAAACTGTGGCCCATAGGCCACACCTGGCCTGTGGCAGATATTTGTGAAATGCTACGGGAGTGCAGCCCTGATCATTGGTTTACATGTTGTGTGTGGCTGCCTTCCTGCTATACAAACGGCGGTGAAGTAGTGGGGACCCGAGACCACGTGGCCTGCTAAGCCTGAAACTGTTTACTGTCTGGCCCTTTACAGAAAATGTTTGCCAACCCCTGTTGGCAAAAGTACATGCTGCTCTTTAGAAATATGATGCAGGATTAAAATGAAATTATAAATGATTCTGTGAAAGGCTTTGCTATTACAAGAATTTCTAACTTATGTGCAAACGACACAGGCATACAACACTGTGTATAAACTCATTGTAACTGAGTTTAATAAGACCAGCACCTCAGTGCCCCTGCAGCCTCTGCTTTGTTGTGGGATTAGCCCACTCTTTCTCCTTCTCTCTTTGGGGACTGTGAGTGTAACCTTCTCTGTGTCCAAATGGAGGGCGTGAACTCTCACTGGTTGGCTCTTTCAGCCCAGCCTACCGGGTGATAGTAGCAGGACAAGGGCCACACTGTGACCGGAAAGAAAGCCATCCCCTTGCCCACATTGCCTCTGAGGAAGCCTCCCCAGAGTCAGGAACCCTGTGGTTCATATCATGGCGTGACTATTATTTCAGGCTTGGCAGTAAAAACAAAACTGATTGCCTGTGTTGTCCTTCCAAAGATATAGAGTAGGTTAGCTACTCCTCATTAAGACTTTGCTGCCTCAGTTAGCCCAGGGGAACTCAGAATTCAGCCTGAATCTGGGATGGAGTCTGGTGCCAGAGTAAGACAGGGGGCGCTACCTCTTTTTGTCTTACACACAGCTACTCCTCATTTAACGACCTACCTGTTTAATTACCTCTTGGACTTATGTCCAGGTCTCCAGCTTGAGGAATCCCCTTTCTCAGTCTGTGTGAGTGTCGGGAATTCCCTTTCTCAGCCTTTGTCTTGTTCCCGCAGTTGCTTAGTATTCACTAAACTACACAAAGCATTTGCAAGCATGCAAGACTAACTATTTCATTACAAGTGTGGTGTCACATGGTATATATTGGAAAATGCATACACTATGATGCCACAAGCCTTTCAGCTCCTCGCTTATCCACCAATTTGCTTAACGACCTAGTCATAGGAACAGAACTCAGATGTTAAATGAGGAGTGTCTGTATGTGGACTCTAATGAAACATGGAGCTAAACTAGAGGCAAACCGAGCATAGCCCACCTTGTTTTCCATAGAGGAAACAGGCCTGGGAGGTGGAGTGGCTGGTCCAGGGACCCCCTTGCTGCTCTGAGCACCTGAGCCTGCTCACCCTGCTAAGCCTTCCAGGCCTCACTTGCAGAGGCAAAGGAGGGGCTGTGTGCAAGGCTTGGTGCGCCAGGGGTTGACCGGTGATCTCAGCCTGTGCAGCGGTGCCAGTCCTCATGAAGCCTCCAGTCTTTAGTCAGCCTTCTTGGAGAGAACTGCTGCTTCATTAGGGAAAAAATGAAGGTATTTATTTGCTCACATGTGTGCATTTGCTCATCATGCCCAGAATTTGGTCTGAGCAGGCATTTTTCTTTGGCCCGATCCCCCAGGGCCCCGGTGAGTAAAGGCAGAGCCAGCACCCAGTGGTGCTAGCTGCACCCTGGCTCAGCCACGCACCACCCTGTGCCATGACCTCCCCTGCTCAGGGAGGGCTCCCCTGGGCTTCCTTTTTGCTTTTCTCACTGACCTGCTTCCACCCTCTCCCCCTGAAGCCTCCCTTCTCTTTCTGCTTTTTCTTTGGGCTGGAAGTTCAGAGCCTTACCCAGAGGAGCCCCCAACTCCTCCCTTCCATTTCTCACCCTCAAACAGTGCTCTTGGTTGGGTCCCTGTGTGTGTCTGGCCAGAGCATTTCATGTGGGTCTCGTTCCTGTCCCACCACCCCTTTTCCAGTCCTTGGAGGGGTCTCTCACCTCTAAACTTGGGGCCACTATCTTGTAATGAGGTTTATCATGGGAGGTCCTGCCCTTGAGAGCGACCCCCACCCTGGATGTCCATGCGCCCTGCCCCTCCCTCAGCACAAGACGTGTAAGGAGGGTGTGGGTGCTGAACAAGACTGACAAGACCCAGCCCTCAGCCCTCATCTCACTGCTGTTTTGGCCAGTCTGTCTTCCCTCGTAAGTCAGCTATTAGGGCGTAGTAGGAAGAGCAAGGCTGTACGGCCACTCGGATGTGGCTTTATATCTCAGTTCCAGAAGTTTCTCCCACTGGAAAGCAGGAGCCACAGCAGCACTCTCTCTGGGTCTCTGTGTGGTGGGACTCGGGGCAGACCTGGGGGGCAGGCTGAGCTGGCAGCGGGAGCTCGACCCTTGCCAGTTCTGGCTTCTGATGCCCTTCGGAAGGGGCTGCTCGGTGTCTTGCTTTGCTGATGGCAAAGCCTGATCCTGCCAACACTCAAGCTTCCTGCTGTCATGGTCAGGGTCAAGGGCTGTGGACGTGCTCCCTGGCCCAGGACCTAATTATAATAATTGGATTAGATGGTTCCGTTGATGTAAAATCCCGACTTGCCCCGAGGCATGCACGTGAGGAAGTGCGTGTCCTACCTCCCTCTCATCTCTTCCTCACCCTCTGGGACAGCGTGTGCCTAAGTCAGGGATCAACCTGAGAAATTTCTGGGGAGCAAAGCTGCACAGTAGACAGGAGCAATCTAGCTGCCTTCTGAGCGTGGCAGAAAAGTGACCTTCTGTGTAGACGTGCGGAGACGGCGGGGCCTGCAGCACAAGCTCACACGCCTGCTGACCTGGTCTGCGCCCCGGCACCGCGCTCCCCTGGGGGAAAGCAGCCATTGTTGCTGTTGATGGATTAGTGACTCTGGGCAAGTCACTTCACCTCGGGTGGAGCCTCTCTCAAGTGAGATGATGATATAGCATCTATACTATTGGGTTGTTGGGATGATTAATGAGTTAATGTCTATGTAAAATGCTTAGAAATACGGTAAATGCCATATAAGCGTCTGCCGGTAGTGTTCCTGTTTGTAGCAGTAGGAGTATCACTGCTGCTTACTCCTGCTATGACGGGGTCCAGTCCGGGACACTGACAGGCATGCTGATCAGGAGAGGAGGAGCGTGGGCACAGCGCAGACCTGGAGCCTGGGGGGCCTGGGTTCGGGCCCTGGCTCCGGGGGTCTCTGAGGCACCTGGAACGCGCTGCCCCTGCAGGTGGCCTGCCCACGCGCCCCCTTCCCTGCCCTGGCCGCTCCTTGCCGAGGATGCTCCTCCTCGAACCTGCTGTTCCTGCCTGACCCTGTCCTCTCCTCCTCGTGTCCCCAGGAACCTCTGGCGGGAGGTGACCCGATACCTTCACCTGGGGGACATCGATGCTGCCACCGAGCAGAAGCGGTGCTTGGAGGAGAAGCAGCGGGCGGAGGAACGGAAGCGGGAAAGCCTCCGCACCCCGTGGCAGCCCAAGTATTTTATCCAGGAGGTAATCCGCCATCCGTCCCTGGGCGAGTGCCCTGAGTGCAGGGCAGGTGGGTTTGTCTGGTTGAGGCAGCAGTTTGGACAAATGAGGACAGGGTGGCAGAGGTCCTGGGGCGCTTTGGGGCCCCTTGGCTCTGGCTCCAGCTTTGGGCCAGGCTGTCCTGCGGGCAGAGCTGAGTCCCTGCCACTGCTCCTCTGGCAGCCTCCATCACAGAAGCCCCCAGACTGCCAGGGGGCCAAGAATGGGCTTGCAGACCTGGATGCTGGCCTACTTAGAGACAGACAGACAGACAGACCTCCCACCGTCCATACCCCCTGCTTATCATTAGCAGCAAGTCAGCGTGAAGCACCCCCAGCCCGTCCCCACTCTGGGTGAGCTGCAGCCTTCGTCACTGAGAACCGCCCTTTCGGAGCTCTGCCTCCTTGAGCCAAATGGGGTGGTTATGCTAGGACGGGCCAGTGCGAGTCCTGCACCTGATGTGCCGCTGCTGTCACCCCGGAAAGTGACATTGGAAGGCAGATGATATCCTCATGACTGCCCACCCAGGGGCGAGCAGCAAGGCACTGTGTGCCCAGTTGAGGCCCTTAAGCTCTTCAGGCGGTTTGTGGAGCAGTGAGGGGGCCTTCTTAGCATGGAATTGGACATAACAGAAGTGCAGGAGCCTCCGGGCCTGAGGCAGGCCCCCAGGGGCCTGGCAGCATCGAGACAGGAACGGACTGGTGAGGACTAGGGTACATGCAAGACTCTCCCTCCCAAGGGGGTGGATGCTACTCACTTCCACGTGGTCACAAACTGTCCAGAAATCTGGATTTTTCTGAAAAATCTGATATTCACATGGTGTGAAGTAATCTTAAAAAATTTAAACACTGAGAGCCAATTGAAATATGTCTGGTCTGTTTGGCTCCGGTGCTGCGAACGTGACTTGCGCTACAGGAAAGCTTCCCCTGTGTAGCTAGAGGACAGTGGGCAAGCAAGTGACCTCTGGTCAGGAGCAGCAGGTGGCCGCTGTGCCCTAGAGGCAGGAACCGGGGCTGTGGCAGACTCTTAAGGTCAGACTCTGGTTCAGACAGAGGCTATGCCTTAAGGAGACTGAGTGGAACCCCGTCTGGAAGCCTTGCCCAGGTGAGGTGAATCTGGAATAGGGTTCTCTAGAGAAAGAGAACCATAACAGAACCACAGGAGACATAAACTCATAGATTTATTATGAGGAATTGGCTCATGAGACTGTGGAGGCTGAAACGCCCCAGGATCTGCTGTTTGCAAACCGGAGGCCTCAGCAAAGGCCATGTAAGTGTAACCGGGTTGAAGTCTGGGGGCCTGAGGACCAGGGAGCCGATAACGTAAGCCCCAGCGCAGGGCAGGAGGTGATGAGATGTCCCAACTCAAGTAGTGAGGCAGGAAAGAAAGGGCACCTCCTTCCTCCACCTTTTTATACTTTTAGGTCCTCAGTGGATTGGGTGATGCTCACCCATGTTGGGGAGGGACATTTCCTTTGCTGAGTGCACCAACTCAAATGTTAATCTCATCCAGACCATCCTAGAAACACCCAGAAATCATGTTTAATTTGGGTATCCCATGGCCAGCCAAGTTGAAAAATTAATCATCACAAAATCCTTCCAGGATCTTTCTGTGAGCTGGACCTGGTCTCTCTGAGACTAGTTTGCCTGGCTTCTGTGGAAAGTTGTACATTAAAATACCAAATAACAACAAAACACAGTGATACTTCCTGCTGAGTTTAATAAAAGCCAGTATGTTCATGACAGAACGCTTGAGAATATGTTGAATACTGATATTTGATTGGTGCCATTTCTTGGGTGTGCTGATTTATTTGTGACTGCTGGAGAGAGCCTTTGTTGGGCATTGCCCTCCGGGTTGCTGGGCTGCACATCACAGGTTTGGGCAAATTCCTCACTTGCAGGCCTTGGCCTTTTCTGTCCATGCATTCAGCACCCTCTTTTTTTATCCTGTCCTACTATTTCAAAGAGTTGTTATTTTGTTTTGTTTTGTTTTGTTGCCAACTCATCTTCCTTGGCGTAAACCAACAAAGCCCCCTTGCTATTATTTTGGCCATTTTGTGGTGTTTCCTCCTGCAATGCCAGGATGTGAAAATCACATAGGCACTGAAAGGTAGCTGGGCTGAGTAGGGCCAGTGAAACCAGCCGCCTGGCACGGCTGTGAGCTGTCAGGAACGAGGCCGACACACACATCGGCGGTGATGGCCTTGAGTAGATGCTAAGAGCACTGCCTTCGTGCTCATGTGGTACTTCCCACCCAGCACAGGTGGGACTGTCCTCCCCTTACCCTGCTGAGGGGTCTCCTGTAACATCTTCCTTCTCTTACAGGGTGACAGCTGGGTCTACTTCAACCCCCTTTGGAAGGCACACTGATGGGGCAGAGGTGCGGAGCCTTCACAAAGAGCCCATTTTGGAAGAATTAAAGTGGAACAGTACCAAGATTCTGTTGGTATTCACAGAGACCTCTTGGAACCATTCAAAAATGGTACCTAAGAGACAAATAATATACTGTGAAAAGTGTACCCCAAACTCCACTATAGGTTTGAAATTATTCAAGTGCCGTTTGGGGAACGTGTGTGTACACAGGTCTGTGTGTGAGCTCTCAGCACACTGTGTACTCACACACATCATGCATTATTTCATGTCTGCTGGATATTATTACACAGGTAAATACTGCACTTACCAAGATTCAAGTGGGTAATTATGAGCTCCTTTTTATTGAGATTTGGCATTTTCTATTTTTCACTTGGCCAAAAATGTTTTGCACTCACAAAGGTATTCTCACGTAGGCAACTCCTTTCAAAACAAAGGAGAATGGGCATGGCCCAATTGATGTCCATTTGGTAGAAAGTGGCTCATTCCTCCTAGAAATGTAAGAGGCTGTCATTTCAAAATTATTGTTGTGATCCCCACCTCCTTCTACACTTCAGCATTCTGTTTGTCCACACTCAAGAAGGATAAACTGCTATTTCCTGCTGGGTGGGGAGTGGGCAGGAAGCTATTAAAGGTTTATGCCAGAGCCATCCAGGATGGAGCTCCTCTGGAAAAATCTACAGCCAGGCCCACCTTGGAATCTTCCTCCTATCTACTTGCCCCCAAACCTTTCTCCTGCTCAAAGCACTAGTCATACATTTTTTAGAAGCTGCTGCTTTTACAGTAGAAAACAAATCATATGGAGAATTCACAACTTTCATGATGAAAAAGGGCTTTAGAAATTAAATACACACATGCATATACAAACAAGTACAACCACAACCTCAATTTCCTGTGGATTTTTTTCTTTCTTTCTTTTTTTTTTTAGTGTACCTCTATCGTTTGATCCAAACACTACAGCAAAACCACTGTGATTTAAACATCTATAAAGCCTGCGTAAGTGCTCCATGGTTTCAGTTGAATTTCAGGCCTCAGCCTTTGCAAATGAGGTCAAGACATGACTAGAATATAAAGCAAGGAGGAAAGTGATGTATTTGGTTTTTGCTCAATGCTTAATTTATTTTTTACTGTGCCACTCTGAGAATATTTATAAAATCCAGTAGCATGAATGCTTCTCTGCAGTAATATTAATTTTGTGCCTTTTGTCTGCTTTCTTAAGACCAATTGTTCACACTTTGTAGATATTAGACAAATATATTTCGATTAAATATTATACCTGTCTGTGTTTGTGTTAATTATTATTAGGGATTCAAAAGTTCTGTTAGAATTGGTGGCTCTGAATGAGCTTAAATTTTGTTGGTTAGATATTGTTAATTTGATGTGAATAGCAAACATATTTACATCAAAACAGTATTTCAAACACATTGAAAAATCTACCAGATAAACATTATTTATGGGCATTTTCTGACAAGTTCATAAGAACATGGATCTCTTATCTAGTGAATGTTTTATTTTGTGAGAAATTACCACCAGGCAAAACCATAATGTAGGCCTGTTTATTAGATCCATCGTCTTAAAATATCTGAGAGAATAAACTGTTTGGAACTATTTTATTTCTGAGAGGGAAAGCAGAATAGATTCTATTTTGAGGGGGAAAAGTCCTCAATGAAAAGACCGGAAAGTAAAGTAATCACGGGTGCCTTACTACAAAGTCTAAACCATCTGGTAAGTAAAATACGGAGAAGGTTCACCTCTCTTTCATGGGTGGGGGGTGTTCATTGCTTTTGTAAAAAGGTGTTAAATATCATATGCAGAACATTTACATAAAACATTACAGTTCCAAGAATAATTACAAACACCTATGTATCCACTACTTAAGAAACCCGTTTGTCAGTACCTTAAAAGCCACATTTGTGCACCTATAAAATTTTATCACCCTCCTTGACCCCAGAGGTGACACTGCCACTAGCCTGACTCTTGGAGTAGTCATCCTCCTGAGTTTTGGTCTTTTATCTCTCTTCATAGATGTATCTGTATATTTCTAGAAAGCTTGCTTGGTTTTGCCTATTTTGAACTTTAACATTTTATTTATAGGTCAATCCAAGTTGTTATGAGTTGGTCTATTTGTTTATTTTCTTCATCTTTTTTGCTGAGTTCTATCTGCCCAAACTCTGTACCCATTAGACAATAACTCCCCATTCCACTCCACTGGGTAACCATTAGCAACCACCATTCTATTTTGTGTTTTTATGAACTGGACTATTCCAAGTACCTCATGTAAGTGGAATGATACTAGTCTTTTCGTGTCTGGCTCATTTCACTTAGCATATATTCACAATTCATCAGAATTTCCTTCCTTTTAAAGGCTAAATAATTCTATTGTATGCATATATTATACCACATTTTGTTTATCTATTTACCCATAGATAACATTTGGGGTTTTTTCCATCTTTTGGCTGTTGTGACTAATGTTGCTATGAACATGGGAGTACAAATATCTCTGAGTCCTTGTTTTCAATACTTTTGGGAATGCATACCCAGAAGTGAAAGTACTGTATCATATGAAAATTCCATGTTTAAGAATTTGAGGACCTGCCAAGCTGTTTCCACAGCGACGACACCATTTTGCAGTCCCACTAGTAGTGCACAAGGGTTTGAATTTTTCCACATCCTCCCAACACTTGTTACTTTCTGCTTTTCTGGGGGTGAGGGTTAGAACCCTTCTAAATAGGTGCAAAGCACTATCTTATTGTGGTTTTGATTTGTATTTTCCTGATGATTAGTGTTGAGCATCTTTTCATGTGTTTATTGGTCATCTGTATATCTTCTTTGGAGGAATGTCATATTTAAGTTCTTTGCTGATTTTCTAATTGGGTTATTTTATGTGTTGAGTTAGTTGTAGGAGCTCTTTATACAAGGATTGTTCAGAAACTGTCCAGCCATGTAATATAAAAAACAGAAGCATTTATGGCTGGATTTTTTTCTGTACAGCCCTCGTATATTCTGGATATTAATCCTTCATATATGTTTTATAAATATTTTTCCCATTATGTGGGTTGCCTTTTCACTGTTGATAGTATCCTTTGATGTACAAAAGTATTTAATTAGGATGAAGTGTGGTTTCTCTATTTTTCTTTTGTAGCTTGTGCTTTTGTTGCAGTATCTCAGAAATCATTGCCAAATCTAATTTCATGAAGCTTTCCCCCTATGTTATGTTCCAAGAGTATTATTATAGTTTTAGCTCTTCTGTTTGCTTTTTTTTTATTTATTTAAAGTTCATTATTTTGCATACATGCGGGCTGATAAATTTTGCCTCTGCTGTGTATTTTTTGTTGTTGTTGTTACACTAGACATATTTGTTTAGTCATGTTATCTCCCCTCCATCATTCTTGACCTTGCACACATAGATGGTTACATTTTTTTACACGGTGCACATTGAAGTGGAAGTGTTCAGACCAAAAAACAGTCAATGTGACCTGCCCAGCCAAGGTCCCAGTTTTTAATTTTTTTCGGCTGAGGTGGTCCCTTATGGTGGTACTCCATGGACTGCTTTTTGTTCTCGGGTCATAATGATGGACCCAAGTTTCATCACCTGTAATGATCTTCTTTAAGAAGTCCTCACCTTCTTTTTCAAAAATTTCAAAAAATTGGAGGAACTTTTTCCGCTGTTAAGAATTCAATAACAGCGTGCTGTTTGAATGGAACATCTGAACACTTTTCCATGTTGATGTGCCCTGGGTGAAAAATGGAAGCATCTGTGTGTGTGCAAGGTCAAGAGTGATGGAGGGGAGATGCCATGTGACTACACAGAGCCAGTTATATCCAGGTATGTCTAATGTAACAAGAATATTAAAGCAGAGGTAAAATGTATCAGCCCGCCCTCACAGTTATCTTGCTTGGCTTTCCTAGGATCATTTGTTGAAAAAAGCCCCTTTCCCCATAGAATGGTCTTAGCACCCTTATTAAAAATCATTTGGCCATCTATGCAAGGGTTTATTCCTGGGCTCTGCATTTCTCTTCCACGGGTCTGTATCTGTCTGTGTGCCAATACCACACTGTTTTGATTACTGTAGCTTTGTGGTTAAGTTTTGAAATCAGAAAGTGAGCTTTTCAAGTCTTTTTTTTTCAAATTGTTTTGGCTACTAGGGCATCCTTTGCAATTCCATATGAATTTTGGAATAGAATTTTTTATTTTTGCTAAAACCATCATTGGAATTTTGATAGGCATTGCACTGAATCTGTAGTATAATTACCACATGTATTACTATCATCTTAAAAAAGTATTGTTTTCTAATCCATGAACACAGAATCTCTTTATTTATGTCATTTTCCATTTCAGGAATATTTTACAGTTTTCAATATAGAAGTCTTTTACCTCCTTTGTTTATTTCTAAGTATTTTACTCTTTGTGATGTTATCACAAATGGAATTGTTTTCTCAATTTCCTTCTGGGATTGTTCCTTGTTAGTATAGAGAAGCAACTGATTTTATGTGTTGATTTTGTATCCTGCAACTTTGCTGGATTTATTCTAATAATTTTGTGTGTAATCTTTAGGGATTTTCAGATAGAAGACCATACCATCTATGAACAGATAATTTTACTTCTTATTCTCTGATTTGGATGTCTTCTTTTTTTTCCCCTTACCTAATTGCTCTTGTTAGAACTGCCAATACTTGAATGAGAATGCAAAGCTGGTTCCCTGTCTTCTTCTTGATCTTAGAGGAAAAACATTTTTATCCTTTTATCATTGTGTGTGTTAACTGTGACATTTCATGTGGCTCTTACATTGAGGTAGTTTGCTTCTATTCCTAGCTGAGTGTTTTTTATCATGAAAGCATATTGAATTTAGTCAAATGATTTTTCTGCATCTAGTTAGATGATCATGTGTTTTTCCCCTTTGTTTTGTTAATGTGTGGTATATTACATTGATTTTGTATGTCAAACCATCCTTGCATTCAAAGAATAAACCCAGTTGGTCATGTTGTATAATCCTTTTAATATGCTTTGTTATTACTGTACTGAGGATTTTCATATCAATATTCATAAGGGATATTGTTCTGTAATTTCCCTGTTGTAGTGTTTTTCTCTGACTTGGGTATCAGGGTATTGCTGGCCTAATATAGTTAGGAAGTGTTCCCTCTTAAGTATTTTGGAGTTTGAGGACTGATGTTAATTCTTTAGTGAATGCATGGTGAAATTCACGAGTGAAGTGATTTGGTCCTGGGCTTTTCTTTGGTGGAAGGTTTTTACATTACTGATCCAATCTCCTCCTAGTTACAGGTCTTCATATTTTCTGTTCATGATTTAGTCTTAATAAATTGTGTTTCTAGGAATGTCATTTACGTTTAGGTTATCCAATTTGTTGCTATACAATCGTACTCATATTTTTTTCATTTCTATAAAATTGGTACTTATGTTCCCATTTCATTTCTGAGTTTTCTTACTCTAGATAATGGTTTGTCAATTTTTATAATTTTTTTTTGAAAACTAGCTCATGGTTTCATTGACTTGTCAATATTTATCTTTTCTGTATTTTATTTACCTTTGCTCTAATCTTTTATTTCTTTCCATTTGCTAGCTATGGGTTTAGTTCTTTCTTTCTTTCTTTTTTTAAGTTTGTTAAGTTTCCAAGTTAGGTTGTTGATTTGAAATCTTTACAAATGTGTTTATAACTATATATTTCCTCTTAGCACTGTTTTCTCACATCTCATACATTTTGGTATGTTTTTATTTTCAGATACGAGGTCTGACTATTAAGTTCGTGAACTCATCCTAAAGATAGTGCTACATACCTCATTGCTGAATATCACCATGGTTACCTTTGAAGTATTCCCCCTGGATAGCTATGCACTGACACTAGTGCCTAGTCCACCCTTCAAAGAACTTTTGGAACTTTTTTGTTGGAATGGCCATCAGAGCTGTTGTTGAATGACCCTTGATGTCCTGAATGTCATCAAAGTGTCTCCCTTTCAATATTTCCTTTGTCTTTGGGTAAAGAAAAAAGTCATTGGGAGACAGGTCAGGTGAGTAGGGAGGGTGTTCCAATATAGTTATTTGTGTACTGGCTCACAGACAGTACCATGTGAGCTGGTGCATTGTGATGCAAGAGCCATGAGTTGTCGAAAAGTTCAGGTCGTTTTAGTCTAATTTTTCACACAGCCTTTCAGCACTTCCAAATAGTAAACTTTGTGGACTGTCCAGTTGGTAAGGTTAGCAATATCATTTTGACTCTTGATTTGGAATGATGGAACTTTTTTTGGTCATGGAGAATTGGCTGACTTCCATTGTGCACTTTGACACTTTGTTTCAGGGTTGTACTGGTACACCCATGTTTCATCATCAGCAATAACATAGCCCAAAACATCATCTTGCCTCTCCAAAAGGTCGTGGCAAACTTTGAATCCTCTTTTGTTCTTTGGTGAGCTCCTTCCAGACTTTTTTTTTTTTTTTTTTTTTGGTATGTGGGTAGTTCCCTGGCTGGGAATCGAAACCAGGCCACAGCATCCAGACCATTTTTGCACACACCTTTTGTCATGCCAAGATTTTCAGTTAAGATTTTCCTGTTTCCCTATCAATGTTTACTTGGTCTGTGATGCTTCTCTCATCAGCTGACAATTTTGATGCACAATTCAACGAATTTTTGCGAAGTTTTCATCAGTTCCGCTTCTTACTGGCCACCCTGACCTCTCTTCATCAGTGATGTTTTCTCTCCTTTCAGAAAAATGTTTCATCCAATTGTACACTGCTGTTTTCTTCATGGCATTATCCACATAAACTTGGACTAACATGTCCCTGATTTCACTTTCATTCTTGCCAAGTTAAACAAGAAATTTAACCTCTGTTCTTTGCTCTAATTCAAACTTTGACATTCTTGCAATGGCACACAAAACATGCAACAACAATGAACACCACTCAGCAAGACACTGCCACATGTCGATACAAACACATCTGTGAAACACAGATATACCAAGGTTATGAAACCTTACCAAGTTCTTTGTACAGTGCTCCCAATGTAAGCACATGGTGGCAAGTTCATGAACTTAATTGTCAGACCTCGTATTTCAAGATAGTTATGATTTGTTCTTTGATTCACTGATTATTTTATTTCTGCTGTTGATTCTAGTTTCATTGCCTTGATAAGAAGAGCTACTTCTTTGATTTTAGCCTGAAAATTTATTGACTTGTTTTGGGGTTAATATATGGTCTGTCTGGGAGAATGTTCCATGCAGACTTGAGGAAAGTATGTGTTCTGCTGTTGTTGCGTGAAGTGATTTGTATAAATATAAAAAGTCCAGTTAGCCTATAGTGTTGTTTAAGTCTTCTATTTCCTTACTGATCCTGTCGAGTTGCTGTATCCATTATTATTTAGTGGGGTATTGGTGTCTCCTATTATTATTGCTCCCTTAAATTCTGTATGTGTTTGCATCATATATTTTTGAGCTCTGATGTTTGATCCATGTATGTTTATAAGTATATCTACCTAGAAAATTGTTTTACCTATGTACTTGTGTCTTTTGAGTTTTCAACTTAAAGTTTTTGTCTGATATTAGTATTACATAATTATCCATTACTATAGTTATTGTATGAAATATTTTTTGCATTCCTTCACTTTGCACATATGTGTCCTTAGATATAAAGTAAACATGTTGAGCATCCAAATAGGGAATGAAGAAGTGAAATTGTCACTTTTTGCAGATAATACGATTTTTTAAAAAAGTTGATGTGGATGAAAGATTGTTTCTTTGTTGTTGTTCTTGTTAAATTTATTGGGGGTGATATTGATTGTTAAAAATTATATAGGTTCCAGTGTACAATTCTACAATACATCATCTTGGTGTTGAATTATGTGTTCACCACCCAGAGTCAGTTCTTTTTCTGTCACCATGTATTTGACTCCCCTTAACTCTTCCCCCACCCTCCAACATGATTCTTTATATAGAAAACCCTAAAGACTCCAAAACTATTAGAAACAATAAACGAATACAGTAAAGTTGCAGGATATAAAATAAATGTACAAAAATCCATTCCAAAAAAGAAATTAAAAAAAAACCAATACCTTTTGCAATTGCAACAAAAAGAATATAATACCTAGGCATAAACTTAATAAAGAATGTGAAGGACCTATACACTGAAAACTAAAGACATTATTTAAAGAAATTGAAGAACACATAAAGAAATGGGAAACTATTCCATGTTCGTGTATTGGAATAAACATAGATAAAAATGGCCATATTGCCCAAAGCAGTATACAGATTTAATGCAATCCCTATCAAAATCCCAATGACATAATTATTTTCAAGAAATGCAACAACAACAAAAATCATTAGATTTTTGGAGTTCCCTGATGGTGTAGTGGCTTAAGGCTCCGGCCTGGGTTTGATTCCCAGTCAGGGAGCTACCCACATACCAAAAAAAAAAAAAAAAAAAAGCAAAAAAAAAAAAAACAAAAACATTAGATTTTTATGGAATCACAAAAGACCCCAAATAGCCAAAGCAATCCATCAAAAAAGGAATGAAGCTGGAAGTATCACACTCTCTAACTTCAATTTATGAGGGAGGACTCAAAAATAACCACAGTTATCTTCTGGAGGTTGGGCTTTTTGTAATACAGGCTTCTTCTGCTAGGTGAGTGTTCTAGGAGCCCATCTGCATCACTGTATACCAGCTGGCATTATTAAGAGGTTGTGTTTGGCTTCAGTGATTTTTTTTTTTTTTGAGACTCGGTGTCTTTGCCCACTCATGATTTGTAATTTCCATGAACAATGTGCAGCATGACAGTGCACCTGTGCACACTGCACTGAGTGTTCACCAGTTTTTTTTTTTTACCAAAAATGGCATTACCCCCATGCCCCACCCTCCCTATTCATCCACACTCACCCCAAATGATTTCTTTTTTTGTTTGCCTGGATAAAAAGTCCTCAAAGGGAAACATTTTGCTGATGTGAAAGAGGGGAAACAAAAAAACTAAAAGGCATCAAAATTGATGAGTTCAAAAACTGTTTTGAGCAATAGATAAAGCATATCGATAGGTGCATCAAAAGGAGAGTACTTTGAAAGTGACTGAAGTTTAAATATGTAAGAATAAATACACAATTTTTTTAAATAAAAAAATTTGGTCCCAACTTGTATACTATAAAGCATCTAGAATCTAAACAGCATGATATTGGCAGAAAAACCAACACAGAGATCAATGAAATAGAATTGAAAACCCAGAAATAAACCCACATATATATGGGCAGATAATGTTCGACAAAGGAACCAAAAACATACAATGGAGAAAAGAAAGCTTCTTCAATAAATGGTGCTGGAAAACTGGAAAGCCACATGCAAAAGAATGAATCTAGGATGTGATCTATCACCATAGATCCAAATTAATTCAAAATGGATCAATGACCTAAACATAAGACCTGAAACAACAAATTGCATAGAAGAAAACATGGGTACTAAATTTATGGACCTTGGGTTCAGAAAGGAATTTATGAATCTGACCTCAAAGGCAAGGGAAATAAAAGCAAAAATAAATGAATGGGATTATATCAAACCAAAAAGCTTCTTCACAGCGGAAGAAACCAACAAGGAGGCAACCAACCAAATAGAAGAATTTGCAAACAATGCCTTCACTAAGGATCTAATATCCAAAATATATATAGAACGCATACAACTCAACAACAAAAAACCCCCAAACAATCCAATTAAAAAATGGGAAAGAGGACCTGAACAGATACTTCTCCCAAGAAAACAAATGGCCAATAGATCTATGAAAAAATACTCAACTTCACTAGTTATTAGGAAAATGCAAATCAAAACCGTGAGAAACCACCTGACATCTGTTAGAATGGCTATTATCAACAAGACAAGTAATAAGTGTTGGAGAGATTGTGGAGGAAAAGGAACCTTCATACATTGCTGGTGGGAATGTAAATTGATACAGCCACTATGGAAAACAGTACGGAGGTGCCTTAAAAAATTAAGAAGAGAATTACCATCTGACCCAGCAAGTCCTCTCCTGGGTAGCAACCCCAAAAATCTGAAAACTTTTTTCCATAAAGATATATGTACCCTGATGTTCACTGCAGCATTATTCGTGGTGGCCAAGACATGGAAACAACCAAAGTGTCCTTCTATAGGTAACTGGATAAAGAAGATGTGGTACATATATACAATGGAATATTATTCGACCATAAGATGAAATACTGCCATTTGCAACAACATGGATGGATCTTGAGATTATCGTGCTAAGCGAAATAAGCCAGACAGAAAAAGTCAAGAACAATATGACTTCACTCATATATGGGATACAAAACTGAAAGCAACAAAGGAACAAGATGAACAAAGAAAAACGCATAGACACAGACAACAGTTTAGTGGTTACCAGAGGGTAAAGGAGTTTGGGGGTGGTAGAGGAGGTGGGGGTCAAATATATAGTGATGGAATAACTGACTCTGGGTGGTGAGCAAATAATGCAACATATAGGTAATGTATTATAGAACTGTATGCTTGAAACCTATATATTTTATTAACCATGTCACAATAAATTTAATAATAAATTAATTGTACCTTTTGTAGACAGTAGCTAGATCCTGTTTTTAAATCCATTTTGCCTTTAATCCATTTAAGTAAGTTTAAATCCATTTAAGTTAGTTTGCCTTTGGATTGGGCAATTTCATCCCTTAATATGAAAAATAATTACTGATAAGGACTTACTTGTGCCATTTTTTAATGTGCTTTTTGTATGCCTTATACCTTCATTGTCTCTCATGTCTTCCATTATTGTCTTCCTTTGTATTTAGCTGTCATTTTTTGTAGTGTTATATTTTATTTCCTTATTTATTTTTGTTCATATTATACAGTCATGTGCTACCTAACAATGTTTTGGTCAATGACTGCATGTGTGATGGTGGACCAATAAGCCTATAGAGTTGAAAAATTTGTATTACTTAGTAATACTGTAGTCCTCATGTCATAGCATAACACACTACTCAAGTATTTGTGGTGATACTAGTATAAATAAACCTACTGTGCTGCCAGTTCTATAAAAGTATAGCACATACTATTGTACATAATATCTGATAATGATAATAAACATCTGTGATTGGTTTACATATTTATGATGTTATATATATCATTAGGGCATATTTTTTCTACTTATAAAAGCATTTACTATAAAACAGTATGCTGTTATGCTAGCAGCAGTCTCACGCCCCTTGTGTTTATATCTTGATTGCATTTTTTTCTTGTGCTTGATTTAATCTCTTGTTGTTCTATATAGTAACGTGGTGTCTAGGCTTGTTACATAGGAGCAATAGGTTGTCCCATCTACATTTGTGTAAGTGTACTTTATGATGTTCACTTAATGAAATCACCTAACAATGCATTTCTCAGACCATATCCCTGTCATCAAATGGTACATAACTGTAGTTATTTTCTTGGTGGTTAATCAGAGGGATAACATATAACAACCTAAAGTTATAACAATCTATTTTTAAATTAGTATCAACTTTACTTCATACTTAAAAATTCCTTTACAGCTCTACTACTTTGTTGTTGTTAGAAATGATCTTTATATATTGTGTACCCATTAACATATAATTATTTTTCTTTGAAATCCTGTAGAAAAGAAGTAGAGTTATGAAGCAAGACTGTAATAGTGTTTTTCATAATTGTCCATGCATTTATCTGTATATTTTTGTATGGCTTAGAGATATTTTCTTAAAGCCTTTCATTTCAACCTGAAGAAGTTTATTTCTTACAGGGCAGGTGTAGTGGTAATCAGTCCTTCAGCTTTAGTTTATCTGGAAATTTCTTAATCTCCCCTCATCTTCGAAGTGCACTATTGACAAGTATAGAATACTTGGTTTACAGATTTTTTTTTAACTTTAAATATACCTTCTTACTGACTCCAGACTCACAAAATTTCTGTTGAGAAATTAGCTGAGAGTCTTATGAAAGCTCCCTTGTGCATGACTGTGTTTGTTTTTTTCTCTTGCTACTTTTAATCTTCTTGTTGTCTTTAACTTCTGGCATTTTAGTTATTATGTGTCTTGATGTGGGCCTCTTTGGGGTCAGAAGCAGCAGAGGATTAAGTCAGTGATCTGGAAAAAAAGGTAGTGAAAAATACCCATTGGAACAGCAAAAAGTTTTTTTTTAAATGACAGTTTAAGGGATCTCTGGGATGATATCAAGTGTACCAACATACACAACATAAAGGTATCAGAAGAAGAAAGAGCAAGGGGTTAAAAACCTATTTGAAGAAATAACGACTGAATACTTTTCTAACCTAGAGAAGGGAACAGACATACAAGCCCAGGAAGTGCAGATTCTAAACAAGATGAACTCAAAGAGGCTCACACCAAGGCACATCATAATTAAAATGTCAAAAGTTAAAGAGAAAGAATCCTAAAAATAGCAAGAGAAAGGCAGCTAGTTACTTATAAGGGAGCTCCCATAAGATTGTCAGACAATGTCTCAACAGAAACTGCAGGCCAGAAGAGAGTAACATGAAAAGTAAATATCTACAACTAAGATTATACTATCCAGCAAAGCTATCATTTAGAATAGAAGAGATAAACTTTTCCATACAAGAAAAAGCTAAAGGAGTTCACCACCACCAAATCAGCATTACAAAAAATGTTTAAGATTGTTAATGAAAATCACTTTATATTAAGGAATTAAACATGATGCTGACAAAATATTTTTGAAAATGTTAAAGGGACTCCTTTGAGGGGAAAAAAAAAGGTAAGAGAGTGCTCAAAGGCAAATAGTAAAAGCAGTGGTTCAACCAGCTATAAAGCTAGTAAAAGGTAAAAGGCAAAAGTATGAAGATCATGTGTCATTACAACAATAAATTAAGAGATACAAACATGCACACATAAACATGGAGGGAGGGAGTCAAAACTGTAGTGATTAAGAATGTGTTTGAATTTAAGTGACCATAAACTTAAAATACGCTATAAACATAGCTTGGTATACATGGAGCACTTGGTAACCACAAACCAAACATCTACAAGTGATATATAAGAACTAAAGACAAAGGAATTAAAACACAACACTGTAGAAAGTCATCAAACTAAGAGAGCAAGAGAATAAGGAAAGAACAGAGGAAAAAAAAAAAAAAAGAACAGAGAAGAACTGCAAAAAGAATTAGAAAACAATAAAATGGGAGTTCCCTGGTAGTCTAGTGGCTAGGTTTTGGTGCTCTCACCACTGTGGCCTGGGTTCACTTCCCAGTCAGGGAACCAACCAAAAAAAAAAAAAAAAAAAACCAACACACAAAAACAAAAAACAAACAAAACAATAAAATGACAGTAACTATATAACTATTAATACTTTAAATATAAATGAACTAAATGCTGTAATCAAGACAGAGGGTAGCTAAATGGATAAAACAATACCTTTACATAAGCTGCCCACAAGAGACCCTCTTCAGAAAGAAAGATATGCAGGGGAGTTCACTGATGGTGTAGTGGCTTAAGGCCACTCATCACTCTGCTGCACACCTTAAACTATTATAATATTATAGGTAAAATGCAATTGAAAAATAGAAAGTCTCAAAAGGGAAAACAAACAGAACAAGGGCTATAACAAGAGGCAAAGAAGGGCATTTCATAACGATGAAGAGAAATCCAACAAGAGGATGTATCTACACCCCCAATGTAGAAACACCTAAATAAATAAAGCAAATATTGATTATAAAGGGAGAGGTTGATAGTAATATACAGTCACAGTGGGAACTTTAACACCCCATTGACATCAGCAATCATATAGACAGAGTATCAATAAGGAAAAGTGGCCTTAAATTACACATTAGATCAGATGGACTTAACTGGCATTTTAAGGACATTTCATGCAAAAGCAGCAGACTATACATTCTTTCAAGTGCTGATGGAACATTCTTCCAGGATAAACCACACATTAGGGCACAAAATGCCACCATAAATTTAAAATTATTGAAATAATAACCATATTCTCAAATTATAATGGTATAAAACTAGAAATCAGCTACAAGAAGAAAACTGAAAAACATACAAACTTGGAAGCAAAATAACATGCTACTAAACAATGAATGGATTAATAATAAGATCAAGGAAGAAATCAAAAGATATCATGAAAGAAATGAAAATAAAAACACAAGAACCACAAATCCATGGGACACAGCCAAAGCGGTTATAAGACGAACCTACATCAATAAACAAGAAAAATCTCAAATAAACAATCTAACCTGATACCTAAAAGCGCGCGCGCGTGCGCGCGCGCGCACACACACACACACACACACACACACATACACACACACCAAAGTGAGCAGAAGGAAATAATAAAGATCAGTGAAAATAAAATAGAGTCCATAAAAAAATAGAAAAATGATAAAACCAAGAACTGGTTCTTTGAAAAGATAAAATTGATAAACCTGTAGCCAGACTCATCAAGATAGAGGGGACCCAAATAAATAAAATCAGAAATGAAAGAGAAGTCACAACTGACACCACAGAAATACAAAGGATTATAAGAAAATACTATGAACAATTACATACCAACAAATTGGATATCCTGGAAGAAATGGATAAACTCCTAGAAACATGGAATCTTCCAATGTTGAATCAGGAAGAAACAGAAAATCTGAACAGATGGATAACTGCTAACAAAATCAAATCAGAAATTAAAAAACTCCCAATAAACAAAAGCTCTGGGCCAGATAACATAAATTTTAGCAAACATTCAAAGAAGAATGAATATCTATCCTTCTCAATTCCAAAAAAATTGAAGAGGAGGGAAGGCTCCCAAACTCATTTTACAAGGCTATTACCTCGGTACCAAAAGCAAAGACAATACAGAAAAAGAAAATTATAGGCCAATATTCCTGATCAACATAGATGCAAAAATCCTCAACAAAATATTAACCAAGTAAATAATACATTAAAAGGATCATACACTACAATCAACTAAGATTCATTTCTGGAATACAATGTTGGTTCAATATCTGCAAATCAATTAATGTGATAAACCACATAAACCAAATAAAAGTCATATGGTCACATCAATAGATTCAGAAAGAGAGACGAAATCCAGCATCCATTTATGACAAAATTATCTCAGCAAAGTGGGAATAGAGGAAATATATCTCAACATAATAAAGTCCATATATCACAAGCCCACACCTAATATTATACTCAATGGTGAATAGCTAAAAGCATTCTTCTTAACATCAGGAACAAGACAAGGATGCTCACTTTCAACACTTTGATTCAACACAGTACTGGAAGTCCTAGTCACAGCAATTAAACAAGAAAAAAGGAATAAAAGGCATCCAAAATGGAAAAGGAAGAAGTGAAACTGCCATTATTTGCAGACGGGATATGTGAGAACTCCAAAGATTCCACCCCAAAATTATTGGAACTGATAAGTAAATTAGCAAAGAGTAAGATACAAAATTAATATTCAGAAATTGCATTTTTATATAGCAATAATGAAATAGCTGAGAAAGAAATTAGGAAAAGAATCCCATTTACAATTGCATCAAAAATAAAATACTTAGAAACAAATTGAACCAAGGTGGTGAAAAAAAAAACTGTACTTGGAATATTATAAAACATTGAAGAACTTGAAGATACAAATAAATGGAAGGATATACCATGTTCATTGATAGAATTAAAATCATTAGAACATCCACACTACTCAAAGCAATCTGTAGATTTGATGCAATCCCTATCAGAATACCAAAGGCATTTTTCACGTAACTAGAATAATCTTAAAATTTATATGAAATCACAAAAGACCCCAAATAGCTACAGTGATCTTGAGAAAGAACCAAGAGGTATTATACTGCCTAATATCAACCTACTACAAGGCTTTAATAATCAAAATAGCATGGTACTGGCATAAAAATAGACACATAGATCAATGAACAGAATAGAGAGCCCAGAAATAAACCTAAGCCTACATTGTCAGTCTATGACAAAGGAAGCGAGAATGTACAATGGGGTATACAGTCTCTACAATAAATGGTGTTGGACAAACTGGACAGATACATGCAAATGAATGAAACTGGATCACATTCTTACACCATATACAAGAATAAAATAAAAATTCATTAAAGACTTAAATGTAAGACCTGAAAGCACAAAATTTCTAGAAAACATACAGTAAACTCTTTGACATCACTGACATCACTCTTAGTAATATTTTTTGTGGGAATGTATCTTGGGCAAGGGGAACAAAAGAAAAAAATAAACAAATGGGACTATATCAGACTAAAATGTTTTTGCACAATGAAGGAAATCATCAACAAAATGAAAAGACAACTTACTGAATGGGAGAAGATGCTCACCAATAAGGGGTTGATGTCCAAAACGTAAGGAAATCATACAACTTAACATCAAATTTTAAAAATCCAATTAAAAAATGGGCTGAGGACTTGAAAAGACATTTTTCCAAAGAGTACACCGAGATGGCCAATAGATATGAAAAGATGCTCATCATCACTAATCATCAGGGAAATGCAAATTAAAAGCACTAATGAGGTATCATCTCATTGTCAGAATGACTATCGTCAATGAATCAACAAACACCAAGTTTTAGGGAGGATGTGGAGAAAAAGAAAGACTCAGGCACGGTTAGGGGGGTTTTAAATTGGGGCAGCCACTATGAAAAACAGCCTGGAGGTTCCTTGAAAAATTACAAATAGAACTACCATATGATTTAGCAATTACACTTCTGGGTATTTACCCAAAGAAATCCAAAACATAAATTCAAAAAGATATATGCACCCCTGCTCATTGCACCATTATTTAAAACAGCGAAGATACAGAGGTAACCTAGGTGTCCATGAACAGAGGAATGGATAAAGAAGTGTTACAAACATACAATGGAATATTACTGCTATAAAAAAGAATAAAATCCTGCGATTTGTGACACGGATGGACCTAGAGGGCATTATGCTAAGTAAAATAAGACAGAGAAAGGCAAATACTAAATGATTTTACTTACACATGGAATCTAAAAAACAAATGAACAAACAAAACAAACTCATAGATACAGAGGATAAATTGATGGTTGCCAGATGGGAGGTGGGTTGGTGGGTTGGGGGAGATGGTTAAAACATGTGAAGGGATTAAGAGTACAAACTGGCAGTTACAAAAATAGTTGTGGCAATGTACAATATAGCATAGGAAATAAGAGTCAATGATATTGTAATAACTATGTATGGTGCAAGATGGGTACTACACTTATTGGCAGATTACTTTGCAAATTATGAAAATGTCTAATCACTGTTGTACACCTCAAACTAATACAGGGTCTGGCAGAAGTAACACCCAGGCTTGAGTTATGATTTTATTACCAAATCATAACCATACATGCTTATGATTTTGTAATAATGCCCCCTTTTTATCAGCTGGTAATTATACCAAATCTTTAATTACAAAATCATAAGCATGTATGGTTATGATTTGGTAATAAAATAGTAACTCAAGTCCCAACATTATTACTGCCAGACAGTATATATTATCATCTGTAATTAAAAAAAATTTTTAAATCACTTTATAAAGATGTACTACTATGCTTGAATAAACTTATATTGATACTTGAAAAAAACAACCATCCCTCCAGGACCTCCCTACTTATTTATTCCTAATTAAATCCTCCATTATTCTCCCTTCACCCCCTGGTCAACTTTGTGGGTAATCACATCCTGCTTTGCTTTAAAGCTTTTATACTATGTATATTTCCTAAACAATATATATGTTTTGCCTTTTAAAAATATATATATACAAATGGAATCGTTATTCCTCTTTAAGTGTTGTTCATTCTTTTTCCTTCTATTATATGAACATACTGCTATGAATTTATCTTAGCTATTTTAACAGACTTAGAAGAATTGCTGGGTTTTGGGGATGCATCAGCTTCAACTGCATCAGCTAATGCTAATAGTTTTCCAGACTGATTTTAACAGTTTAAGTTCTCGCTGACGATATGAGTTTCTTTTCTGCACATCTTTTCTAACACTTATTTGCACATTTTAGCTAACCTAGTATGTTCCTTTTCATATATTTGGCATTTAGATTTCTTCTGTTAAGGACTAATAAAAATCTTTTGCATTTTTTCCTAAGAGGTTACATATTTTGATATTAATCTTATTAATTGTAGGTTGGGTGACCACACAGCCTCATCTGCCTGTGGATCCAGGGTAAATACAATATTAAAGACCATTGAACAAAGGTGTAGAACTCACATTACCTGATTTCAAGACTTACTGAAAACTCTACAGTTAATCAAGACAATGTGTTATTGGTGTGAGCATATATAAAGATTAATGGAACAGAATAGAGGATTTAAGAAATAGACCACATTTTGATAAGTTTGTTTCCTACAGTGGTGACAATTAAATAGAGGAAATAAATTTTTTCAACAAATGGTGTTGGCTAAACTGAATGAAAAAATGAAACTCATACTTCAAGCCATATATAAAAATTAATAGACTACAGACCTAAAAATTAATTCTATATAGACCAAAGATATAAAATGTTAAGTTTTCCACTGAAAATAGGTCTCTTATTTTTTATATTCCTGTAAACCATGAAAAGAAACAAGATTGGAGAGGGGGAAGATTTTTCCAGAATTAAAAAATGAAATAAAAATGAACTCAATGGATGGGCTTATTATCAGATTAGCCATAAATGATAAGTGAGTCAAGAGAAAATACACAGACTGGAAAAGCAAAAGGAGAGAGAGATACAGTCACCAAAGGTCTAATTATGTTTTAATTGGAATCTCAGGAGGAGAACAGAGAGAGAATGGGGCAGAAGCAATATTTAAAGAGATGACTGAGGACTTAAAAAATACTAGTGAAAATCAACATGCTACAAAGTCAAAAGCTCAAGAAATCTAAAGTAGGATACCTTAGAACAGCAGTCCCCAACCTTTTTGGCACTGGGGACTGGTTTTGTGGAAGACAATTTTTCCATGGACTGGGGGGATTGGGGGAATATAGTTTCTGGATGATTCGAGCACATTATATTTATTGTGCACTTTATTATTACATTGTAATATATAATGAAATAATTATACAACTCACTTGCCACCAGATGCAGTTTGTCACTTGCCACTCACTGATAGGGTTTTGATATGAGTCTGCAAGCAATTGATTTATTATGGTCTCTATGCAGTCAAACCTCTCTGCTAATGTTAAACTGTATGTGCTGCCACTCCCCAGTGCTAGCATCACCACCTCAGCTCCACCTCAGATCATGAGGCATTAGATTCTCCTAAGGAGCACAGAAACTAGATCCCTCACATGTGCAGTTCACGACAGGGGTTGTACTCCTATGAGAATCTAATGCCACTGCTGATCTGACACGAGGCAGAGGTCAGGCAGCAATGGGAGTGACAGGCAGCGGCTATAAATAACAGATGAAGCCACTCACCTCCTGCTGTGCGGTCTGGTTCCTAAGAGGCCTAGTCTCACTCCGTGGCCCATGGGTTGGGGACCCCTGCCTTAGGTGTATGAAAAAGATACATCATGCAAACATCTGAAGGATGCTAATATAACACTATTATTAATCAGAAAAAATAGGCTAACAAAAAATTACTGAAAATAGTGTGATATTTGCATAAATACCAAAGGGTGACTTTACAAAAAAGATCCAAATGCATATATATCTAACAATATGGGTTCAAAACATGTAAAGAAAAAGTTTGACAGTTCAAGGAGGACTAGACAAATCTATAATAGCATGTGATTACAATACATCTTTCTCAGCAAATAATAAGTTTCAGGGATATGGATACACACACACACCACAGAGCAAATTTTAACCATTTTTAAAGAAATACAATCAGATATCTGATTATAATGCAATTAAGATACAAATTGATAACTAAAAAACCACCATATTTGAAAATCAAAAAATGTACTTTAAAAAATAACCATAGTTCAAAGAAGAAAAGAAAGTACAAAGGAAATTAAAATATGTATTAAATTGAATGACAGTTCACACCAAAACTTGTGAGACTGGAACTTAAACGATGCTTGGAGTAAATGTGTAATTTTAAATTCACATATTAGGAAAAGGAGAAATCAACACCTCTCCTTGATGGAGAAATAGAAAGAAGTTAACACAAATTAATGAAATAAAAAACATACTGTAGAAAATGTCAAGAAAGCCATAAGTTGTCTTCCAAAGGAAAAAAAGCAAAGTTTGATAAAAATTGTGAAGGACAGTGAGGAGCAAGATAATGTGGGAGAAAAGACATTAACAGGGACTCAAGAAGAAGAATGAAACCCAATCTCAGCAGTGAACAGCACACTACTGAATCTTCAGATATTAAAATAACCATTAAGTGATATTAGCACCAATTTTACATTCATCTATTTGAAAATTTAGATAGAATGTACAAATTCCTTAAAAAATACAACTTACTAAAGCTGACATAAGGAAAAAAGGAAGAAAAAAAAAAAACACAAGCAAGGAATAGAAAAACCAAAAAATCCTGTGTCTGTAAAATAATCGAATCTGTAATTAAAAACCTTCGCACAAAGAAAAATCTGGGCCCAAATTGTTTTTACCAGCAAATTCTATGAAACGTTAATCATTATTCCAGGAATGCAAATTTAGTTTACACTGTGAACAGTCTCCGTAATTCACTATATTCACAGAGTAAGAGAGAAAAATCAATCATCTCAAATGAAAAAAAAAAAAGAACATTTGATATAACAAAATTCTTTCATGATAAACACTCATAGCAAACTGGGAAAGATATTTTTTCAATGTGACCAAAGATACCTACAGAAAATCTACAGTAAACATACTTAAAGAAGAAATATAAAAAATTCTGTGAGATAGGGAACAAGACAAGGATGTTACCTTTTCTATGCAGTATATTAATGAATGTTCTAATCAGTGCAGCAAAAGCAAGAAAATATGTATATCCATTAAGAACAAGGAAATAAAACTGTCATTATTCTCCAATTATGATGGCATGTTTATAATAAAAATCTGAATAAATTACTAGAATGAGTTTGATTGTCAAGTACAATTTCAACATGTAAAACCAAACTTTCATATTAATTGGAAAGTAAAATTTTATGACAGTATTTATAAAAAATAACATATACCTTGTAACAAAAATGTGCAAGACCCATTTCAAAAATATAAAACAGAAATTAAAGATGACCTGACCTATATAAATCAAAAGATATGCCAATGTTCATAGATAAAAGACTTAATATTTTAAAGGTGTCAGGTTTCCCCAAATATAGTTTCAATGCCCAATCAAAAGGCCAAAAAGATTTTTTTCTCAGTGTTACTGACAACTTGGTTCTAAAATTTATGTGAAGAAGCAAAGGGCCATTAATAGCCAAGAGAATTTTAAGAACAAGGAGGAGATGAGAGACAGACTTGCTTAACCATATCTTAATTACCTTCAAGTTGTATTAACACACAAAGGTAAGCACTCTGGAATATAAGAGTCAAGAAATAAATGCATATGGACAACTTGGTTTACTGCAAAAGGACTACTCTACTGGACAGCTATAGGAAAAGGACAGTCTTTTCAATAAATGGTACATGGACAACTAGGTATACACATGCAAAAACAAAAGAAAAACCAAACCCCCAAACAAAAAACAAATCACACTGTATCAAGAAGTGAATTGCTAAGCTAAGTATAAAAGATAAAACAATACATTTTCTGGAAAATACAAGAAATTGTTTACACCTCAGGTTAGTAAAAGAATTTTTAAACAGGGCACAAAAAGCTACAGGCACACACAAGATTGAAAAATAAGACATTAAAATAAATTCCAGGCATTTTGGAACAAACAATGAAAGGCTTAAATACTGGATATATACAGAACTCTTATTAATATAAATAAAAGTAAAAAAGGAAAACCAACAGAAAAATGGACTAGAACCAAACTATACAAAAAAGGGGATTTCCAAATGGCCAAGTTCATTGGTAACCTGGGAAAGTCAAATTAAACACAATCTGAAATCATTATTCATCTACCAGAAAGGCAAATTATAGATTGACAAGGGCTTATTAGGATGTGGGAATAACAAAAACCTTCATATTCTACCTAGAAAATCTACTTTACTAGGTAAATACCCACAAAAATGTACACATATGAGCTTTAAGAGATGTTAAATGTTCCTATAGCATTATTTGTAATGTTCTCAAACTAGAAAAAATGTAAATGTACATCAAGAATAGAATGAGATGTGTGAGGAAGGGGAAAGGGCAGGGGGAAAGGGGAGAGAGAGTAAGGATGAGAGACAACATATAAGGGAATACTATATATCAATGAAAAGAAACTTACAGCGGTATGCAACATTCTGGATAAGTTTCACAAAACCTGAAGCAAGATATAAAAAGTATACATGAGGGGGACCCAAAGATCCTAGGATTATCTTCTGGAGGGTGAGCAGGTCTCCTCCACCAGGTGAGTGTTTCAGGAATCTGCAGCAGTGTACCAGCTGGTGGTGGTGTGAGAGGCTGCGTTTGGCTCCAGTTGTTTTTTTTTTTTTTGATACTTTCAATGCATTTGCCAATTTCACGGGGGGTGATTTACACAAACGATGCACCAGCCCACACCAAGTGTTCAGCAATTTTTACCAAGAATGGCATGACCCCCATCCCCCACACTCCTTATTTACCCGATCTTGCATCAAGTGATTTTCTTGGTTTCCCCAGATGAAAAAAGTCCTCAAAGGGTAACATTTTGCTGATACAAATGAGGTGAAACAAAAAGCAGAAGCACTAAAAGGCATCAAAATCTGTGAGTTCAAAATTGTTTTGAGTAATGGAAAAAGCACCTCAGGTATATCGCATCAGACAGTACTTTTAAGGGAACTGAAGTTTAAATATGTTAAGAGTAAATACACAATTTAAAAAATAAATTCTGGTTTTTTTCTTGATTCCCCCCTCGTACTTTCATTTCATTTATATTGTTGAAAAAATAGATGTGATTAAACAATATGTATGGAGAGAAATATTTGTGTTAAAATGAGAAAGTAATTACCTTAAAAGCAAGAACAGTGATTACTTTCTGGAGGTGGAAGTGGGACAGGCCAGTGACTAGTGGGGCATGAAGGTTCTGGCGTAATGGCACTCTCTGTTCTATTGACCTGGGTTGTGGTTACAAAGTTGCTTGTTTTGTGAACACTAAGGTAAACATTTTTGTGTTCTCTGTGTTACATTTCACAATCTGAAAAATGGTTTAATTTGAAAGAAACAGTAGGCATCATTTAACATCTTTACTGGTTGCTCTGTCTCAAATTTCCTCCATCTCAACTGCAGACCGCTTGTTGAGCTCTCCATTTATCCATTATTCCACCTACCTCAATTGAGTATTAATGGGCAGCAACACAGATGAAGAGAATTCCAGAGATTTACTGTACAACATGAATGTACTCAACATTACTGAATTGTGCATTTAAAAACAGTTAGGATGGTAAATTTTGTTATACAAGGTCCGGTAGAAGTAATAGCCAGACTTGAATGATGATTTTATTACAAAATCGTAACTATCATGTTTATGATTTTGTAATAAAAGATTTGGTATAGATTACCAGGTCATAAAAAAGGGTGTTATTTGTATAATCCTAAATATGTATGGTTATGATTTTGTAATAAAATCATAATGCCAAGTGCAGGCATTACTTATGCTGGACCCTGTATATTATCACAATTAAAACAAATTTTTTTAAAGGTGTAGTATCTCTAGATTTCACAATGTTATGGCCCCTCAGCTATAGAAACAGTAATATTTTATAAGATGCTGGCCTCTTGGTCATGGCCTAGGGACTCAAATGAAGTAAAACTCTACAAATGCAAACTCAAGTAGGTAACAAACAATGTAAATATGGAAAACTGAATTTATGGACTTGCTGCCTCACTGCCTAATTTAAATTACAAAGCTCTCAGTTTTGTTCAATTGTAAGATGTAGAAAAAAAACAAGCTTGTTATATAGTCTAAAACTTGGAGGTCTTAGGTCTTTATATATCTTCTTCTGTGATGCACACATGAAATAAATTTAGATATAAAGAATATTTCTGAGCCAATTATCCTATATTCCAATGTATTTAAACTACTTTCCCTTATCTGCTACAATAAAATCACAAATGTTGTTAAAATATGGTGTTTTTTGAGGCAATCCACTGAAATCAAAATGTTCCCTAAAACTGAGAAAGGTGAGAGATCATTTCTGTTCTTAATCAGAAAATTCTCTACAATGAAGACTTAACTAATTAAATACCAGAACTTTATGAAGCAGGGCATTTGTTAGAGTCCTATCCTCACTTAAATGACGACAAAATTCCTATATGGCTAGGTGTTTCCCCCTCTCTAACTCATAAAAAATCAAGAAGATATAAAACAAGGCAAAATAAAATAGTAGGTCTAAGAACTAACTGAGCCCTTCTTTTATACACATATTCTCTAAAACCTTTGTAAAAGTCAACAGGAAGGAAGAATGTGTTCAGTACTCTAACTCCTTTGAAAAACAAAATATTTGTAAGAGACAACACACTTAACACAAAATTTGAATTAACTTTATTTCCCCTACAGTCAACAATGTCTCCGCATTGAATTTTAAAGCAACAAAGTAAAATAAAATCCCCCAAATGACAAGGTATCAGAAATCCAGATTTAGTTACACTTTATTTGTGAAAATGTTCAGTCATTTTATTGGTCTATAAAAGAACCATCATCTGGGTCAAAAATGAATTCTATAAATCAAAGAATATTCTACACTTTGGAAAAGAAAATCAGTAACATTCTCACTGAATATTGTAAATTACACTTTTCTTCATAAAAGGTACATACTATTCTGCACTTTTCCACCAAAAGCTGTGGTGTAAGTTATGCTTGTTTGTATAAAAAAAAGTTATATCTTGTGGCAGGAAAAATCCTTTCTCTTTCGCTTTTACTAAACAATTGGAGAAAATTTTCAAGTCTGTATAAAGTCGCCTATAAGCTGGAAAGTGAACATGTTCAATCTCCATTTATTTTAGTGCATTTTTTGACAACCGTCACATTTTTAATAAAAGTAAGAAAATGCATATAGCATTAAAGAGTGTTTCATCAAATGCTTAAGGGATGAAAAAAATGTGGAGCAGAGGACAAAAATCATTGTGATGGATGAAACTGCTATAAAATAAGAGAAGTCCAGGCAAACTTTACAAATCCTTTGTCAATTTGAAGAGTCACAGAAGTGAACTCTGGACACTTGTCCACTCTGAGTTTTTTCCTTAATCTTTTACATGTAAACAAACATAGTGCTAACCTCAGTACTAAGATTCCAACTCCATCCTGGTAAAAAGCAACGTTCTGTGCAGTTGCCGTGATTTCCAAAGGATATAAATTTAGCCCTTGAATGAACAATGTGTGAGATCTGCGCTGTAAGTACCTGGTGAAAACAACTGCTAACAGCAGCAATAATGTATCAATATAAAAAACTATTTGAATCAATTACTTACTCAGAGGTTCATCTTTTAAACAGCAGCTTCTTCTTAGAGCAAACAATAAGCAACAGAAAGTGTACATTTGATGAAACATTCTTTGCATTGGAAAAAGATGAAAATAAATATAATTCAAAGAAGTATAGTTACGTTTCTAATACCTCTTTCTCAGACCTGTACTATTTTACTGGTTCAAGAAGTTTGCATCACATTTTGTCATTTGTAATTTATATATTGCTACTTGGGTAATTCAAATAAAATGCACAACTTGTAAAAGAATAAAAACATTGACAAGTATGCATGTGCCAGGGACCAAATTAGAGGGTTCTTTGGTGCAATTAGTCCAAATTCTCAGATTTGAAGGATAAATGTACCAATAAAAAAATCTGCTGTTAGACATTTACAGCAGGGCTCTGTCTTGCTTCACATTACAAATCGAAAAGAGCTGTTCTCAATAAGCCAATTTTATTTTTTAAATCAGGCATTGCCAGAAAATTTTGAACATTAACCTGGACCAGTGATGGTTCTGTACCCTCTGTTGCTGTGAAACATGACATGAGCTAAAGGCAAAGACCGGTTCTCACAAGGACAACTGCTTCAAGTTAGGAACCAGAACAGTGTATTTAAACAGTCTTCTTAGATATTTTCTTGCCTTTCTTTAAAACGAGCTTATTTTTAATGTAGCCACGCTTCCTTTTTGTAGTCTAAAGAGAAAACAGAACACATGCTGTTAGTGTGGGTTTCCTACAAATCACTTATGAAAAAAACATATAACACTAGATCTTCCAAAAATAATATATTTTTTTTCTTTTCTTTTTTTTTTTTTTGTAGTATGTGGGTAGTTCCCTGGCTGGGAATGGAACCCAGGCCACAGCGTTGACAGCGCCAGCGCTGAAGCCTTAAGCTACTACACCACTAGGGAACTCCCCTAATATATTTTTCTTAACACTTCAGGATTTTACTAAATACTTTGAACATATGAGGTTGGACAATTAAGTTTGTGAACTCATCCTAGAAAACGTGCTACATACTGTGCTGAGTTTGTCACCTTCTAAGTACAACCCTTGGGAAGCTAAGTACTGATGCCAGCACCTGGTCCACCCTTCAAAGCAATTTTGGAATGCTTTATCTGGAATGGCCATCAGAGCTGTCATCATGTTACCCTTGACGTCCAGAATGTCAACAAAATATCTTCATTTCAGTATTTCCTTCATCTTTGGGTAAAGAAAAAAAGTCAATGCGGGCCAGATCAGGTGAGTAGGGAGAATGTTCCAATACAGTTGTTTGTGTACTGGCTAAAAACTCCCTCACAGAAAGTGCCATGTGAGTTGGTGCACTGTCATGATACAAGAGCCATAAGTTGTTGGTGAAAAGTTCAGGTTGTTTTCATCTAACTTTTTCACACGACCTTTTCAGCACTTCCAGATAGTAAACTTGGTTGACTGCTTGTCCAGTTGGTACAAATTCATAATAAACAATTCCTCTGATATAAAGTTTAGCAATGTAATTTTGACTCTTGATTTGGAATGACAGAACTTTTTTGGTCATGAAGAATTGGGTGACTTCCGTTCTGCACTTTGAGGCTTTGTTTCAGGGTCATATTGCTATACCCATGTTTCACTACCAGTGATAACACAGCCCAAATAATCATCTTGTCTCTCCTAAAGGTCTTGGTAAACTTTGACTCTCCTTTGCTTTTGTTCATTGATGAGCTCCTTCGGGACCATTTATGCACACACCTTTCTTAAGCCAAGATTTTCAGTTGAGATTTTCCTGTTTCTCTATCAATGTTTACTTGGTCTGCTATGCTTCTCAGTCAGCCAAGGATTCTGATGCACAATTTGACAAATTTTTACAATGCTTTCAGCAGTTCTGCTTGTTACTGGCAGTCCTGACCTCTCTTCATCAGTGATGCTTTCTCTCCCCTCAGAAAAATGTTTAATTCATTTGTACACTGCCATTTTCTTCATGGCATTATCCCCATAAACTTGGCCCAACATGGCCCTGATTTCCCTTTCCACTCTTGCCAAGATTAACAAGAAGTTTAATGTTTGTTCATTGCTCTAATTTGAGCTCTGACATTCTCGTGACAGCACACAAAAACACGCAACAACAATAATGAATCCCACTCAGCAAGATACTGCCACACATCGACACAAACACAGCTGTGAGATACAGATATACCAAGGTTATGAAACCTTACTGAGTTGTTTGTGAAGTGCTACCAATGTAAGCTCACGGTGGCAAGTTTGTGAACTTAATTGTCAGATCACATATGTTTTCTAGTATAAAAAAACAAAGGACCACAAATGTGGTGGCAGAAATTAATGCAAAAATGTTTGACATGTTAGAATCCTACAAGATAAATCATATAGGCACATGAATATGCCAATCCAATATATTCAGATATTCGAGAAAATAATTTTTGGAAACAAGTAATTTAAATCCACTGTCAAAGCACTTGGTTAGCAGAGGTTAAAGACTCAAGAGTGATCACTTAATTCACTTTTTACATTTAAATACAAATTTTAGATGAGGTTTCAGAAACAGTATACATCATGTATTATGTACATTTATTTATGATGCTCAGTTTAAAACAATTTATAATTTTTTCTAATGGACAAGAATACAAAGGGACAAGGCAAAATGCAATCCTTTTTTAAGGTTACAAAAATCAGCTGCTGCTAACTTATTCACAATATGTTACCTTATTAACTTATTTTATTAAGGCAAAAAGTAAAACAATTTCAGGGGGCACTATTTTTAAAAATTCAAGCCAGTTCAACGATTTAGTTTATCATCATTACCTACAGATTTCTAATATAAAACCTTTTCTGTGACATCATGTAAAATGCCCCAGGTCTATGCAAAACAAGTACCTAGGCCCTCAGAGTGTTTTTCTCTAAAGGCAATGAGCAATGCCCAAAGGCCTTTTCTGCAGCCCTGGACTGCAATTCCTAGTGCCTCAGCTAGGTTAGCTTAGCAGTGGCAGGAAAACTCCCAGCATGACTTGCTGTATTCATACCAGTCAGAGGCAAAAACCAGGGTGGAGAGGAAAGCAAACAAAAAACATCCCTCTAGTACTAGTACAAAACAGAGAACATAAGGCCATGGAAACCAGAAATTTGAAATCTATGTTGTTGGCTTGGCTATTAGATTGTTTTGGGCATACAAAACAGAACTACTATAAAAATAAGTAATTTTCATCTACCCATTCACTTACACATTTTGGGGAAATGATGGGAAGATAAGAGCCCAGATTAAGAAAATTCATTATCATCACTTAGACAAGTGCAATGGCCTTGTTTTTCAGAAAAAGTAGACATTAGATATTTTAGGAGTAACTGCCTCGAGCCTAGCAGCATTTGCTTTGACTTCTGCACCGATGTGACTCACCAGTTTCTCCTACCACAAGCCTGTGAGAAACCAGATCATTTGATGAAAAGATGGTAAGTGAATTTGATGACTAACATAATGAGTGTCAGCTGTATGTGACATATTTAAATACATTAGTCAAGATATGGTGATCTATATCTGGCACAGAAAGTATTCATTAAAAAAAATTTCTATTTACATATCATATAGCTAATACTCAGCACTTTTATAGTACAAATTGAAATCTATATTCTGAATATATCTGAAATATACTTTAGTTAATGCAAAGGAATAAGGCAATTGCTTCAATGATTTAAAATACGGTAGTTTTCTCTTACCCAAGGTTTCAATTACCCTCGGACTAAAAACATTTAATTAAAATTCCAGAAATAAACAATTCATAAGTTTTAAATTCCATGCCCTTTTGAATAGTGGTGAAATGTCACACTATCTATCGGCTCTGTTCCAGCCAGGACGTGATTTATCTCTTTGTCCAGTATCTCCACAGTGTACATGTATGCTTCCTGCCTGGTAGTCACTAAGTGTCCTCTTGGCTACCAGATCAGTTGTCGAGGAATAGCAGTGCTTGTGTTCAAATAACCCTCATTTTAGTTAACAATGGCCCCAAAGCACAAGAGTAGTGATGCTGACAACTCGGATGTGCCAAAGAGAAGCCTTGTAAAGCACTTCCTTCAGTGAACACGTCTGTGTGTCTAGGAAGAAACCTAGCTGATACAGGGATCAGGACTCTCGGTGGTTTCAGGCATCCACAGGGGTCTTGGGAATGTATTCCCTGAGGATAAGGGTAAGGGGAGACTACTGTAACTGAGGAGAGCAATGTAAACCCAAGAATCTTTCAAGGCTTAAGACTGAAAACGGTAGAATAATTAGTATTATAAGGGTAATACCTTAAAATACAATTTAACATTTCATATTTCCCATCTTCCACAGAGGACAACCTACATACTCATTTTTATAGTCTTTTGAGGCAAAGATTAGATCAATTTGGCTTAAGTGAGCACAAATGAATTCTGATAATGTATTTTATAGATTAAATATTTATTACAAAAGGGCTGTAATAGTCTCATCATAATTCCTGCCTACAAGTTTTGTCATGATAATTACATTTAAAAACAATTATCTTAAGATAAATAATTTTTTTGATTGTGGACTGAACTCAGGTTTATTCTTTATTCAATGATTAATAAAGTATCATTATACTAAGAACAGAACGTGAAAATGCAATATCTTTGATCAAAAGATAAAGAACCAATCATAGCTGTATTACTTCAATATTTAGCATTTTTACTTTCACAAGGTTCAGAAAGTGATGACCACAGGCATATCTTACTTTATAAATAAGTCTTACTCATGGAAATGGCACAAAATAAGCCAGAACTCTGGAAAAAAAATCTCAGCTTGATTTCACTGATAACTATTGTGCTATCCAGAAGAGGTTGCGGTTGGGGATATCTAAGAGGCTCAGTCTGAAGGCAGTCTAGCTTGCTATTTTTTGTATATAAACCAGTCTTTATCGAACTGGCAAATGGAAATTTATTACCAACTTTCAGTAATTATTTTTCAGACCAACCCACCAAACTTGAGTTACCCTTTTCTAAACATGACTTCACTTGGAACCCACCTTCTTTGACAAATACTTCTGTTTTGGCAAAATGTTGGTGACTCGAGGTTTGTGGTCTAATGTCTCCCTGTTGTCAGGTGCTTTCACTTTATATATCCTTACAAGCCAGTGTTCTGATGTAAAGGCCTCCTCCAAATGCTTAAATTTAATGTCCTTGTTTCCAATCTCAGCATTACGTGTTCGATCAAAACCTGGAGGTGTACGAAAATCCAGCTGCAAAAGTGACATTAGTATTGGCTGTTAACCATATTGAAAAACATTCAGTATTAGGAGGTTGTAAATGTCTTCATTAGAGTAAAATGCTCCCCCTTTAAACTAGAATATAGAACCAAAGTAATATATTGTAACAGTTTTCATATGCTACTAACTAGATAGGAACACAGAAATGAAATACATCAGAATTAGAATTTCACTGAATTCTTAGAGTGGATGAGAAGCCTGCAGGCATAAAATAACCAAAACAGCAAAATGAAATCCATCAAAGCCCATTTTATAGGTACAGAGAGAGAACACACAGAAGGGACTTCTTTTCTGCCTCAGGCTTTTTGCATGATCTGTTTTCTGAGTTTGAAAGTTCTTCATTCAGCTCTTTTGCATGGCTGGCTCTTTTCTTTCCTTTGCTCTGAGCCCAAATACTACCTCTTTGGGTAAACATTTTCTTGAGGTGGGTGGTCGAGAAGTCTACTCCACTGTTTCCTTATCTTTTACTGTATCGTGTTCATTGTTAATGTTTTTATTTATTTTAAAAATTACCTGTCTCCTCCCTACCAGAATGTAAGCTGCATTATGACTTTATCTTACTCAGAGTATGGCTTTACCTCCCCAATGTTATTTGTTAAATAAATGCACAAGCAAGCAGTGAAACTACATCCTGAAAGTGGGTACTACAAAGGAAGTTCAAAGCAAGGGATTTGTGAGTAATGAAAAAGATTTGAAAAACTGGGGATAAAGATGATTTTAAGAAATTCTAAGACAAGTTTATGTTGACATAAACAGAACATAAGTCAACTTCAGAGCAAACCTAAATCTACTCCAATGAAGGAATTACTTGTTCTTGCATACGAGGTCAGACAATTAAGTTCGCGAACTCATCCTAGAAAAAGTGCTACATACCTCATTGTTGAATATCACTACAGTGTCATAACCTTGCCAAGTTGTTTGTACAGTGCTGCCAATGTTAAGTGCATGATGGCAAGTTCGCGAACTTAACTGTCAGATACTGGGCATGATGACAGCGCTGATGGCCATTCCAGAGAGCTCCAAAATTGCTGTGAAGGGTGAACTTGGCGATGGCTTCCCAAGGGGAGTACTTTAAAAGTGACCATAGTGATATTTGGCAATGAGGTATGTAGCACTTTTTCTAGGATGAGCTGTTGTTCATGAACTTGTCAGACCTTGTTACCTATACAATAGGAAAGTTATATTTTATGTCTTAAACATACATTATTCTTGAGTAGGGAAGGGATTAAAAATGAATGCACGCTATAAATGTGACTTAAAACTGTTGATAAACTTAATAAAAACTTCCTTGATGCTATCATTCAGTGAACAGAGAAACTATTCTTTGACCCATTTTCTGAGGTAGCTAATCATTATGGCTAAGTACTTCTTTCTTAGCATGAATTTAGAGACTAGGCAGTGATCTTCAGAAGAAATCAAAACACAAACAAAAACCTAAGTTTAGTAGTAAAAGTACTGTCTATTTTTTAAGAGCCACCTGTAGAGTAATTCCAAATTAATAGTGACTAACATTATCTTGATCCTTAGGGTTTCTATAAAATTAAACAAGCAATTTTCCCTTTACTTTCTAAGTATCAACTTAACCAGAACACAATACAGAATAAGGATTTCACTGAAATCTTAGGTTTAACTTTCTATTATAGTCATGTAATCTAAGAGCCATAAAGAGCCTTAAAAATCAAGTCATCAGTCCAACTCCCATTATATACAGACAAAAAAAAACCAAGTCCAGGGACAATGTGTTTTGTCCAAGGGTAACATGACTTGACAGAGCCAAATCTAAAGCCTAGGTATTATGACACTCAGTCCACTGTTCTTTTTGCTGCAATGCCTCTTTGTATATTCACTCATTTTGTGGGCCCTTAAGCTTTTCTACCACATCAGCCTAATTTTCTTGGAAACTCTGACCCAGACAGTCCTAGCTTTCTGTGGTAATGAAGAACAGGAATAGAGTGAGTATCTTAAGTGTCTATAAATTAAAGTCTTTAATTTCAGGCTTTTCCCTACCAAGCAGCAAATTAACCTACTTGAGGACACATTGTTTCCTCAACTGGAATACCTCTTATCTGGAGAACAATGTCTTCAAAAAGCAAGAGGTCAAAAGCTAGGATGGCAAGCAAAGGTTGGAGATACGAGCCTAATATTAATATTTTGGAAAGAAATCTTCGATTGGAAAATTATTTTCCTAATTTTTCACATAGAAGTTTCAGAAATCTAAATTTAATGAGGGTAGGAGAGAATCTTTAGATAAGAACATTTTTCTTATAGCACAACCAAAACAACATTATCCTGTGTTGTAGATGCAAATAAGACTTTTAAAATTTCCTTTAAATAATGATTATAGAAAAACTGATGTAACTAACCTGCATTTCTCCAAATCTGTAGTATGACATTTTATACATAAGGCAATTCAACAAAGTGGGGGATCCTGCTTTGTCTACACGAAATTCTCCTTGTGGGGTGAAATAGTCACTTTCCTATAAGAAAGAAACCAGAAGATTCTGTGCCAGTCCAATTCAACACATTCAAAGCAACAGTTTCCCTTTTCATTTCCCCGTGAGAACCAGCTTTATGGTATCTTCATAAGGCCATATTTAATTGCATTTCAAAAAAATACTGTATCAGCGGATTAATTTATAAAATCAATGTGATCCTTTAAAAAACCCACAAAACTATCATGGCTCTTTTTAAAATCTGAGTCTAGAAATCAGTTATAAAAAATAAGAGTATCTAAGAGAACAAACACAGAAAAAGTACTATTTGTTAAAGTGAGGGAAGGCAATTAATCCTACCAAATATTAACCATGAATATAGAACCTCAATAATTTAAGAAGAATGGTTCCACTACTAGGGTTTTAATACATGGTAGGCTCGCTCTCTCCAACTTCCCCATCCTCATTCCCATTACTCTTTTTTAGTTTTCTTAAATGTTGTTAATTATTTTTCCACATGAACTCTAAAATCAGTTCTTTAGTTGGGATGGAGAATGTTTAAAAGACCTCGAAGAAGACCAATGTGACACTATAAATAGAAATTCCTTGTCTGGGAATTTACCCTACAGAGATACCTGCACATGTGCAAAATAATTAGTGTAGAAAGTTATTTAAGAAAATAACAAGTGATTATTATGGGCTTTTACTTTTGAGTAGAGGTAGTAAACTTATACTGTGTATCTTCTTAAATTTTACTTTTTGAATGTGGCTGTATTACTTGTTTACAAAGTTTAAAAGTCAGTGAACTTAAAAAGCATAGAAATTTAGAATTTCTATGAAAGTAGCCTCTCCTGCTAGTTGCCTGAGTTCTGGGTAATGAACAGTCTACTTACATTTACCTGGCAGCTACCAATCCCCATGCGTGCCGGTTAACTGAGAGTCTATGTAAATGTTCTAAGCATGTATCTCAATCTATCAGATGTCACAATTTTAACACTGCTAAAGGAATCCACAAATGAAAATCACATACTGTGAAAATTAATTTAATACAAGAAAATGTTTATTAATCACAGTTGAGGGAAAATGTCACAGTATTTACATGTGAACAGGAAATCCAGGCTTTGCTCTATTTCATCCCTGTTACATGACACATAAGATGTTGGACAATTAATTTTGTGAACTCATCCTAGAAAAAGTGCTACATACCTCATTGCTGAATATCACTATAGTCATCTTCGAAGTACTCCCCCTGGGAAGCTATGCACCAACACCAGTCCCTAGTCTACCCTTCAAAGCAATTTTGGAACTCTTTTTCTGGAATGGCCATCAGGGATGTTGTCATATCCCAAATTTGAACATTAAATTTGCAAACCTGCCACCATGCACTTACATTGGCAGCAGTGTACAAACAACTTGGTAAGGTGTCATAACCTTTCCTCTCTCTAACTTACCCACCCCCATCACTGCCAAGGTATGATATGCTACCAAGTTATTTGTACAGTGCTGCCAATGTAAGCGCAAGGTGGCAAGTTCACAAACTTACCTGTCAGATTTTGGGCACGAGTAAAACTTTGAAGGCCATTTCAGAAAAAGAGCTCCAAAATTGCTTTCAAGGGTGAATTAAGTGCTGGTATTGGTGCATAACTTCCCAGAGGGAGTACTTTGAAGGTGACCAGTGATACTCAGTAATGAGGTATGTAGCACTTGTTCTAGAAGGAGTTTGTGAAACTGTCCGACTTCATATGCATATATTCTCCCAAAATAAAAGGTTCTTTTATTCTGGATCAGTGGTAAATCTTATTTTCTTCTTTTGTGCCTTCATCATAATAATGGGTGCCTATCCTCTAAGAGCTCACAACTGAGTGGGAGAGATATGACAGAATCTACCTAGAAAACAGGTATATGATTTTATGACAAGTACCAGAGAAAGGTTTCTGGAGAGAGGACAAATCTATGGTATGGAAGGTATCCCAAGAGAAGAGTATAAAACACTATGTATCAGATGAGTGAAGGAAAAAACCACAGGGTGTTTCATGGGCTAGAGTAGATTGACAGAGTGGGAAAAAGTTGGTAGATGGATAACAGGCCAACAAAGGAAAGCAAAGTATTAAGGAGTTTGCATTCTAACCTAAGGAGATTGATACCACTGCCTCATTATAGAGATTACTACTGAATATTAGCCATTATTAGGTGGAGGCTTCATTTATATTACTATGAAGTCTCGTAACAGCATTACAAATGAATTATTTGTGGCATTTCCATTAGAGATAGTCTAAGTCACCATTAAAACACCAGAACACAGAACAAGACCTAGTGCTCAAAGTATATAATGATGACCGGCCAAAAATAACTTGCCCATAGCACTAAGATGACAGTGGCAGGGTTTTAGTTCTAACTCATTTCTGTCTGGTTTCAAGGTCCTTTTCCTTAACCTATGGAAGATTTTCATGCTTTTAAATGACATGGTCAATGTCATGTTACATTGGGAGAGGGAACTAAGGCAAATATAGGAATTTCGAGTTTATGGTCCTATTTCAAGTTTATGGTCAGTAACATAGTGGAAGCAATGGAAATCGAAAGAAAGGGAGAAGTGAAGTGAAGGAGCCAAAGCAAGAGCTTGACAAGGAATTGCTTTGGATGGGAGAACAGAAGTATATCAGGCATGAGTTTCAAAAGGTTTAAAACTAGGAAAATGATTATAATATCTTTAATAAATAAAGTCAGAGTTAGACACTAATGTGGGGGACAGGATGATGTAATTAGCAAGATGAGAGAATTACTTGGACACTGAGCTGTCTCTCACAGGCCTAAACTGATAGTTTCTTACCCGAATGTCTTTTGGATGTTCCCCTTCGGCTATTCTAACCATCCAGAGAAACTTATTGATGTCATCACCGGAATAGCCAATGACTCCTCCAAAAATAACCAAAACATAATCTACATCCAGACTCCTCATGATTTTATAGGCTGCTGTTTCATTTGAAGACATAGCTTTTCCCACCTACAGAATAAAAAAATGAGAATGTGTGTACTTAGTCCCACAATATGCTAAAAATAAAAATTAATGCATATTTTTACCTTAAGAGAATATATCTCAAGAGTTTGATTTATATGGAATTTTTATAGAAATGATTTGCTAAGAATTCAAGAAATTTACTATGATTTATAAGCACCTCACTATAACCGACTATAGCAGGAATGTCAAAATCAGAATACACATTCTAATATTTTGCTAATAATTAAGCTTCATGAAATTAACATTTTAATACAAAAGCAGGCAAGCTTAAAAGAAAAAGAATTTCTCATAACCTTAAGGCCAGGGACGACCAGTGATCTAACTAGCACAAATATATTCTTCTCCTCAGTCCACCAGACAGCTGATGATTAGCTATCAATACAACACAAATAAAACCTAATTGGGTAACACCCATTATCTATTTAAAATCTTTAAAGAACAGAAAGAAGACCTTAATTTATGTAACTCAGTTATTTACATAATAGTTGGTATAAATATAATTTGCATGACTATAAAATACATGTATTTGATTTACGTTATTTGCAAATAACTTTTTTAATTTATAAAATAGAAAATATAAATTAAATTTAGTGTTTTAAAAGTTTCAGATTTTGCCTAATTCCCTAATGAGATATAATAAATATATCATGAGATCTGCCAGAAATCAGCCTGTAATTCTGAATGATACTTAAATAAATAAATACCATTCTAAAAAACAAAATATATATACTTTGAATTCACTTCACTGAATGAATTTATAAATGCTGTATAAATGTATAAAGAGAAACTTTGAGAATTTAGCAACCAAAAGTACTTTCACCTTATTCCTACCTATCACAAGTGAAACTTTATTGCTAACTAGTAAATAAAGATTTGTAATTTTGATCCTGTTTATCAAATTCTTACCAGTGCTATGTGGCTGTTATTCCAAGTGTTATTATCCACCAAAGTAGTTCTATTAGCCATTCCAGCTATCTGATAGCCATAATCCCACCAAGACATCACTCGAGCATGTTCATCTGTATTTTGCCTTAGCCAAAAGTAAGCTTCTCTAAAATCATCTAAAATATTCCTGGTGCTGAAAAGAATCACAATATTCTTTGAAATGAGATCTATAAATGTGAAGAGGGTAAGTTAAAATCTTGAGTTACAAAGCCAATGAATAATTTCACATTTTAAGAATAGTTGTTAAAAGCCTCAATGATGGGAAGGGGGAACGAATCAATGAAGAGCTAGACTAATACTTCTCAAACTTTAATGTGCATACAAATCACCTGGATATCTGGTTAAAAAAAAAAAAAAAAGGCAGATTCTGGTTTAGTAGTTCTGGGGTGGGACTTGACTTGATGTTTTGCGAGGTTAACAAGCACCCAAGTGAAGCAGAAGCTGGGGTGGGAGGGTGGGGAGGCAATATATTAATTAGCTGTTCTGACATTTTAGTGCATCATAATCACCTAGAGGGCTTATTAAACCATAGATTACAGAGCTCCACCAGCAGGTTTCTGATTCAATAGGCTTAGGTGGGATCAAGAATTTGCATTTCTAACAAGCTTCTAGGTAATGATATTGCTGTACAATGGGTCCTTGAATAATTTTCCTTATAAGTTATAACACTGTTGAGATGCCATAGGAACTTAACTCTTTCAGTTATTGGGTTCATTATGTGTTGTTTTCCTTAAAGTCACAGAACCTATAACAATGTTAAGTGAAAGCTTACTGTGTGTCCAAGGAACACATTTTGAGAAAAACCAATGAGTGTATTATATATGCAAAAGATATTCTGCATAACAGCATGAAATACAATGACTGCTATCCACGTCCACCAAAGGAACTGGGCAGGGGGTGAAGGCAGCAAGAAAAACGCAGTAGATTCAAATGCAGAGCCTCAGGAACATTCATTCTTTGAATTCTAATTTCCAAGACAGAAAAAAAGGGCAGGTATAAAATCCTTTTGTAGCCAAGTTATTTTCTTACCCATCATGGTTGTAAGAGGCCAGGACCACACTTGGACTGGAATATGCATTGCTCGTGACCCAGGTACAGTGGACTGCAAACATCATCAATAGCATAAGCATCAACATGGTGACAATGCTTTTTATATTAGGACCTAATCCCTCTTCAGTTTTTTCCTGTTCAGTTACATGTTTCCTCACTTTACCTGCCTGAAGATACAAAAATCTGGTTAGACAAATTCATCACTTGTCTTGCTTCCTTAACATACTCAAGGGGAAAAGTTTGAGAGAATGTTAGTCTGTTAATTTAATTCTTTGAGAAGGAAAATGTATAACCATCAGGTATTCTTGGGTGAATGATAGAATGTTTTCTAAATATTATTAAGATAGATTCTAAAGTAAAATGTGAATGAGGTTTCCTGGGACTACACCCAATCCAGGAGCTGGTCACAGAGTGAAATATCTCAAGTAAGGAGCTGCTTTCAAACCTAGTTGTCCTTGTGTTTTACTTAAATACAAGGGAGATAACTAAATTGCCTCGTTCTGGCCACCTTTTCTTACAAAATCTAAACTCCTCATCCTGAAAATGACACTATCCAGCTATAATCCAGACCATAGAACTTTAGTATAGAACAAAAACTGCATGATCAGAATCAATCTTTCAATTTCCAAATCCCAAATCCAAAAGACTTTTTAAAATTAAGATTGTTTTAAAAAAAAACAAACAAAACACCCCCACCAAAACCCAGGAGACAACAGAATACAGTCATAAGTTCTAAATTGCAATGTTAGTTAAGAAACCACAACTACAAAAGCAGGTACGTGCTATATTAACACAAATCTGTATAAAGTGTATTGGAAAGAAAGAAATTTAAAGTTAATACTTACACTGGGAAATTTCATTGCTTATTGGCATTTAAAAACCTAGTTAATATTCAAATAAAGTTTAATAATGTCATCCCAGACAAGTGTTCTAATTCTTATAAGTCTTTTCCACACTTGCACCAAATATAATCTTGCTTTGTTACCTGAGAGGTTAAAAATAAATTACATTACATCGGCCAGTCGCCTACTGCTAGCAAACTACAGACTCTTTATTCAACGGCACTTTATTCTCTTTATTTTACTAGTTACAGTGACTATGGAGCTCAAGGATAAGCACTTGAGCACATGGTTTCAGAAGGGTTTATACTACTCAATTTTATGTAATTTAGTAGAGCATCAGGATTTTGCATTCAAAAATAGAGGAAATTTAAAAAAAAACCTGACCAAAAAGAAATGAGGCTTCCTTGTCCGATTACATTTCATTTCCTTATTCTCAGTTAAAGGACCAACCAGGATTCAAATTCTGAGGCAAATGACAGAGACCAACTAGAAATGTCAGCTTATCTAAATCTTTCCTTAATAGCATTTCTTAATATGTATGGTTCTTACTGTGGTGAAAAAATAAAGCACATAAAATTTTTAAAGGCCTTACTTTAGATTCCCCACCTTATCATACAAATTTCCTGGGTTTCTTTTGTCATCCTCATCACTGCTGTCCTCCACAGGTGGGTTTTCTCTTTTCATGTCATCCCCCAAATAGTGCTCAAAAACATTTGAGAAGGCAATTGCAGATAGCATACAGACGACTGGAGTCAAAGTCAACATCAGCCGCACCATCACTCCAGCAAAGTAGACAGCACTGATTGCATACAGGGCAACTGCAAAGACAAGCTCTCTTGTAACACTTCAAAAAAGAAAATGTTCACAGAAAACTGAACTAAATATTTAATACCACATTAAAATCAAATCTAAAAATAAACACCTCATAAAAGAGCTAAATGTTTTTAAACTGGTAATACTGACCAAATTATTTAAGCCATATTTAGAAATTATAACTAATGTTGACTAAATAAACCCTGTGTATCAACAGTTTAGAGAAAAGTATCATGATTCAAATTTAATTATAGTTATTATGGTGAGTGAGACAGTTAATTATTTGTCAATAGTATCATATATTAGAAAATCCATAGCTGATGGATGAAAACATACTTGGTGAATTATTAATATATTATCAGGCACAGTAAATTTGTAGAATCCAAGTCTATGAAAAGCTATTGCCAATACCTGGCATAAAGCCTGCTTTAAAGTAAGAATGGGCGCCATGGCCTGGGTTCGATTCCTTGCCAGGGAAATACCCGCCACCCCGCCAAAAAAAAATGGGATGAGAAAAATATAATTTATTAGTCAAAGGAGGAATTTGTAAAGCTAAGAAACTTAAACAAAAAAGTAATTTCCACATTATATGCTAACCATAGAAAAAGGCTCTACCACCAGTACTGGCTGAAGGCTGTAACTTTATAAAGACCATTCATACAGAACATTTGTATACCTTCTCAGAAGGCTCCCCCATGCCTCTTCCCAGTCAATAACTGCCCTCCTCATTCCGATACAAAAGATAAACACTATCTAGACTTTTAAAGTATTAATTTAGTTTTCCTATTCTTAAACTTCAAAGAAATAAAATTATATAAAAATGTTCTCTTTTGTACTGGCCTTTTAAATTTACCAATGCTATTCTTTTATTAATTGCTGCGTTATATTCCATTATAGAAATACATCAAAATTTATCTATTGTATTGCTGATAGCCTTTGGAATGTTTCTAATTAGGGGCTATTATGGATAAAGTTGCTATGTGCATTACCAAACATGTCCTTTGTTATACATATGCACTTCTCCTGGGTGTATACCTACGATTGTGATTACTGAGTCATGAGGTGGGCAATATGTTTAAGCTAAATTTTTCTGAATGATGCACTATTAGCATGGCCTTCTCCAGACGCATTGAGCTATGTAAACTAGGGAAGAGTGACTATCATCCTCTGGTTAGAATTCATGTAGGTACTATTTTTCTCTCTCCTGACTTCACTTTGGAAGAGTAACTTGAGAGTCACTCATGGCCCAGGCCACATATTTGTACAAGTTCAAGTCCTGGTACTGCAAATTATTTACTCATGTGACTGTGCATGCTACCTTTTTTTTTTTCTTCCAGTTTCAGGTTTTACTACATGCAAAACTGACCCAGCAGACTTTTTGTGATGACTCAATCATGTAGAAGTCTTTGGTATCAGCTTACTTTGTCTATTTATATTTTGAATGTCAAATCCTAAACATTTGCTTTTAAAACAGTTTATATTTCTATGTCTTGTTAGTTAAAAATATACACAATCTATCAGTGAAGAGGGTGTTTACTTAGAGGTGGTTCTTATTCTATTACAAAATGTACTTTGTGTTGAAATTTCAATGATGGACACCCCTGAAAACATCTTCCTACTTAATCATATCTAACTTAGAAAGTTAAGTCAAGACTATAGTGTAAACAAAGTTGTATTTTCCAATACTCAACCACAAACTATAAGAACATTAACTGCTCATAAAATGTAATAAATTGAATGAAAATTTTATATACTAGTCCTAAGTTAAAGCAGTTAGTGGAATATATATAATGGAAATTCACTGGATTTTTCTTGTTTAAGATTTATGCAAAATTAAGGGAGGCAATGTATCTTGACTATACAGATACACAAGAAAGTGATGTGAAAATCTCAATAATGATAATAAATAATTACTCTAAACCAAAGTATTTAGTAAAATTCTCTTACCAAATACTCTCTCATCGTTGATATTTTTAATGCAGAACCATAGGCCTGCTGGGAAGGTACACACAAGAATATGTAGATCAAAGAAGAAAGACACCCAAGTTGTAGGTTGATGTTCAGACACAGATGCAATAATTGGAATGTGTATTTTTGCATACCTGGTATTAGAAAAGTATTATTTAAAATTAAATAGTAAAACAGAGGAGATCTTTTCAGACAAGAAATTTTCTTTGATTGTAGATATGGCTCCTATTTCCCATCCTTTCTCATTTAAAAGTATATTTCAATGTAATGTGCTATACTGGATACAAATCTGGTCCATGCTGGTCAAACTAAAACTAATAGGCCCTCCCCAAAGCTGAGAGAATTGTCTAAGGCCATTTATATTATAAAAGTGTTGGCTCTGACTTTTAATACAAAAAGTTTTGCTCAAACAGGAATTTGTTCTGCAGTTTAACTTAGCATCACCTATGTTTGCATCAAGTCCCATTACCTTTTGGACTTATTACTAGCAGAAATACTTGTCCAGTAAGATATCAGATTGCTGCAATACCTTTCTTAACAAGGCAATGGCATAGAAGCAGGTGAGGGAAATGGAAAAGAGAGGACAAATTATTCCTGTAATATCCTGAGATTCCAAAGTAGTCTAATTAAGTTTAGAAAGCAAGAATAAGTATAATTGACAAATATTTAACCCAGTAATTTAACATCATCAGAATAACTGTCTACAGTTGGGATTTTCCCTCAAACTCTCTGGTGATCCACTAGCTGATCTCTTCAAGTACAAATCCAAATGTTAGTTTCAGTCATTTATATATAATTTGCTTATGCCCTTTAATTAGACATGAGCATGAGCCCTTCTGCTATCACATCAAAAGGCAGGCCCATTCAATAAATTGTGGTCTGTTTTTTAAGAAGACAGAACAGTGGGAAGAGGAGAGAGGTAAATTATCATTAACAGATATTTTCTTATCCTTAGGAAAACATTTTAGAGACAAAAAGTTTTACTGAACTAATTGTTTAATTTAAAATAAAATTTCAAAATTATTCATTTTATAATAACACTCTTAAAAACACAAATATTCTCTAATGTATTTAATAGATTAAAAAGGTCAAACTTAGATAATGTGGCATTTGAAAAAAATGCTAAAATTTTTTCTTTACATCTATAGCACATGAGTTTATAACATAGCACAGTCTTACTGATTAAAAATTAAATATTACTAACAGTTGAATACATTGGTAAAAATAAAAATCAATCATTAAAATTGCACAACTGTTACCTGAAATGTTTTGATAAAACTAAAATAAGAAGTTGCTGATTTAAAACATAAATACATGACTTATATGTCATACTACAGGTGCATTCCAAACAGGTATTAAATATAAGGGAATTGACATTTACGAAACTAGTATATGATAGGTACTTTAGAAATGTTGTACAAGTACTGACAATAAGGACAGAGGGGGAAAAGAATACGTATTCAAGTTATCTGCACTTACCCAGTGTCCCACAATGAATAAAACCTGCCACTCCATGGTGCAATGTAACCTTAGAAGGAAAAATGTAAAGGAAATTAATCTGCCTTTTTATGGTTTTTGGTTTTTATGTTTACTGATTATTACAGATTAACTTAACCTAATATTAAAATTTTAGTATTCTTTTGCAGGTGACAGCATATTTCACAGGGCTGGCACTCAGATAAAGCAAGTGATCAAATAAAAACCAACATCCATAGAAATTACATTCCCAGAGAAACGCAAGTTGATAGGTAAAATTATAGGAAGTTTTCTAATTCTGTCTTAAACTTCTGGTTGACTAGTAAAATAAAGCTAAGACAGTACGACAGCACTGGGTAATTTTTAAAAGGGGAGGTGTCTAATCCAATATGCCAAATTTAGATAAATTATGAAGAATGATTTCCAATATTCATGTTTTATTCCTGTCAATTAAGTCATCATAATTTTAAGAATTAGGTGATACATTAACAGGTGGAATACCTTTAGAAAGAAATTGACTTGTTCTAGGAACTAGTGATTAGAATCCAGAAGCAGAGTGAAACTCATTTGGTAGATTGTTTAAAAGTAGGTGAGAGAGAGAAAGTACACACACAAGAGGGCAAGCATGCGCAGGTTAATGATGGAACCTTTTAATTTTATAGTCTAAGCCTATTTATCAATCAAGAGAAGGACGCTTGAAAGCGGATTTATCAAATCCTGAAGCAGCAAAATTAAGATACTGTCAACCCCCCGCACCCCAATTTGTAGTGCAACCCATATTTTAGAACTTTTGACTATTTTCAAATTGTTTGTAAAGAATACTTATTATTTGACCCCATAGAATAAATGAAACATGTACAAAATTTGTAAAACCATTACTTTTTGGAATAATCTAGAGACAAGATTCACATCCTACAGGTGATGACACCTACCTGTATAAGTCAAATAGATGACACTAAGGAACACAGCACCTGCAGCTACTGATACACCCAAAAAGAAAAGGGTCTGGAACTCTTGTTTTGTTAACCGGTCTCTCAGATATTGCAAGAAAGCATAAGCTTGCAGCAATGCAAAGACACCTAATCAGAAAAAAAGGTCACATAAATAATCAACAAAGCACATTTCTAAGGACATTTAAAAATATTAATTTCGAAGAGATTCTTAGAAAACTTTGTACCAGTCACGTCAAAGACTAGTCATTTCACCTAACCAACATGTCCTTTGTCAAATGACAGTTAACCAATTAATACATCCAAAAAATTCTGTTATAGATCTTTTCATCGAAATGATCACACTCCTCATATGGACCAGGGAAGAAAAAATCCTATTTCAGTAACTGGGGCCTATTTATTAGCACATTAAATTCCCCCTCTTGTCCCATATTTTAATGACATGTTTTCCAGGAAAAAAAATTGAAATGTCATTAAAAAACAATCCTAAGGTTTACTAAAGGATACACATGACTTGGACCCAGGAAAAACCTGATACATAGTTACTGTTTATAGTTGAGTGATGGGATAGGACCTTAATTATATACACTCTCATATAAGATTCTAAATTAGTAGATATAAGAGTAAGTGCTAAAATAAACAAAATTAGAGCAATAATAGTATTTAAAGTATTTAATTGTCAAAATGTACAACAAAACACAATAAAAAAGTACTAGGTGTAAACCTAAACAAAGAATGAGAACCCTAACCCATTTGGAATATTGATTTTTTTTTAAATTTAGTAATAAGGATTTTTAAAAGTTCATTTTAGAATGATTAATAAGTATCAACTACTTAGATTTTAGAAAGTGTAAAAATGCATACGCATAAAGAGTTAGGTGAATGTGTTTCTATATACTCCAAATTGAATACACAGTTCTCTCTCAAATTACTATGTGGTGATTTTAAAATACCACAGTAGAAATGTAAGTAAAAGTATTCCACAGATTTCAAAGTGCTATACAATAGTAAGTTGTGGGATCTTAATATTGGGGGAGGGGGAGTGTTTCAAGATTCTCATTGAGAATCTAATGATAAAAGCTACGGAACATCATCTCAGATTGTAAAATATATTGATATTTATAAAAACGTTACAAATAAATAACTATCCACAGCCTTTGTATGGGCCATGGACCTTGCATTAAGAATCTCTAATAAAGTGTTATTCACATAGCTCCCATTATCTTGTTAGTTGTGACCCAGGTTAATAATAGCAAAATACTCTGCTTGTATGGACAGAAATTATGTGAATTTACAATTAATATAAAAGCCCTTAAATTAATTCCAGTAAATAGATATAGATAAAATATTTTAGTGAGAGGTAAGGAACATAAAAATGAAATGTTCCATCTAAATGTGCTGAAATGGAAACTCAGTGGTACAGTAACTGAATGTACAGATATATTACTGTTCAATATTTGTTTATACAAGCAAATATTATTTAGTGTTTGTAAGTAATATGAATTGTGCAAAAAGAGATATTCCGCTTTCTAAAACAGCAGTGGATGGGAAGATAGGCATTTTGAGAACATAATAGCAGAAAGTCTCAATAAAACTATGATATTCTTATTTTATAGTGGTGATATTTTAGAACCAATATGATGAAAATTAAAAACAAACAAAATACCCACTTCATTCTCTTGAAGACTGGCAAGTCACACATTCATATATTCTTTAAAAGAAGAAAAATAATTTTTTTTTTCATACCTGCAGCTGCCATGTGTTCACTTGTTCTGATTGGCTGGAATCCCACAAAGGGTATCTGCATGGATAGTATTAAACCCACAATGTAGAAAGTGCTATATGCTATAAAGACAAAAATAGGATACAAGGATAATTAACTATCACATTAAGTACCTCAAACATAAATGTATACATAACTCACAACTTTTTTAGCAAAGTTTTCACTGAATTTAAAGAACAGAATCTTGAAGTGACTTCCACTTGATACTATTTTATAGTTAATCATACATTATAAATCATGAAAATTCTTTTCTGCCAATTTAAAAAATTATTTTGAGTGCTATATTTTGCAAAATATCATTTAGAACAGTTTAGGAGGCTGAAGCTCCTTTCCTCTCCCCAAAATGAAATAAAACTTTTTCAATCTATCATTAGTAATCATTGAGCCAAGAAGCTACATAATATGTATGAGGGCTGTCTGGAAAGTTTCCAGCCATGTAATATGAAAAATAGAAGCATTTATGGCTGGATTTTTTTCTGGACCATCCTCATAAATGAAATAACTAAACACCATTCCTATTGGCACTGTGCTAAAGTATGCATGACCTAATGAATAGTTATCATCATCAGCACCACCATACAAGTAATTGCTATTATCTTAAAAGCTCGCAAGTTTTTTCATACCCTTTTTATAGTCTCCCACTACTATTTGTATAATATTTAACAGTAAAAAAAAAAAAAAGTTAGTCCACTGAGTTTTCTTTGATTAAAGAAAAAAAAGAACTTAGTACACAGAAGTCAAGCCAGAAAACAGACTACAGTTACTAAATTCATTAGGGTTTAATAAAGGAAACCTATTTGCTCTTGGCATTGAGTATATTATAATATTCTTGATTTATATCAACCTAAATGTATAGGCAAATTAAGGAGGGGTTACAATTTGTGTAACAGACTTGTTTTGCATTTGGGTATGACAGACTACTATTATATATAGAAAAAGTTAGTATTTGGAATCTGCAATTAAAAATTATTTAGAAATGAAGCTAAGCCCCATCTGAAATAAGTTACTGTGAAAATTATTCCTTTTATAAAGCTTATTCATGCGATTTTATGAAGCACGGTCAATATCAGTTGTTGGCAAATAAACTACTGTATTAGAAAAAAAAAGACTGGGGGTTTATTTAGGAAGAAAACTAGTACAGCGTACAGCATACACTTCCCTTCATCCAACTTAGCTGGGAAAGAATGTTTACTTGCTTTTAAAAGAAACTCTTTTAGGCACCAGAAACTGGTTTCATGGAAGACAATTTGTCCACAGACTAGGGGTGGGGTGGGGAGTGGTTTTGGGATGATTCAAGCACTAGATGAAGCTTAATTGTCACCACTCACTTACAGGGTTTTAATTTTTTTTTTTTGTATGTGGGTAGTTCCCTGGCTGGAAATCGAACCCAGGCCGCAGCGCTGACAGCACCAGCACAGAAGCCTTAAGCCACTACACCACCAGGGAACTCCACAGGGTTTTCATATGAGTCTGCAAGCAATTTATTTATTATGATCTCTGTGCAGTTAAACCTCTTTGCTAATGTTAATCAGTATTTGCAGTCACTTCCCAGCAGTAGCACCACTGCCTCAGCTCCACCTCATTATCATCAGGCATTAGATTTTCATCAGGAATGCGTCCTGTAGATCCCTCACATGCACAGTTCACAATACAGTACATGATCCTATAAGAATCTAATGGGGCTGCTGATCTGAAAAGAGGCAGAGCTCAGGCAATAATGCAAGCAACAGGGAATGGTTGTAAAATAACAGATAAAACTTTGCTTGCTTGCCACTGCTCACCTTCTGTTGTGTGGCTTTGTTACTAAAGTTTGTAGCCCAGAGGTTGGGGACCTCTGAAGGTAAATTATGGGCTATTTAGTTCAAATGTTAAGTTGTCTTCAAAGCTATTTCATAAGAGATGCCTACAGTGTTAGGAAAAGGATAAGAAGCTCAAGTAAATTTAACAGAAAGGATCAATGTATGTAAGTAAAATTTCTGATGACCTCAAGCTAATGGAGAGCTGGTTGTCTAGGAGATTGCAAAAGTAATCCATCCAATAATGTACGGTCCAGATATATTAATGTTGGAATGGAATTACCCTCAATGAAGTACCTGAACACAAATGCAATAAAAGTCAAGTAGGTAAGAATTTTTATGTCACATAATTTGAACTGGTTGATGGATTTTCTAATACCAGCATTTCTTTTACTAATCAGTCTTTGGTAGATGTCGAACAAAGAGTTACAGAGGCAGATATATGAATTACTTGCCAAGGTTATCACACCTTACTGAGTTGTTTCTACAGTGCTGCCAATTTAAGTGCATGGTGGCAAGTTTATGAACTTAATTGTCAGATTTTGGGGATGATGACAGCTCTGATGGCCATTCCAGGAAAAGAGTTCCAAAACTGCTTTGAAGGGTGCACTAGGCTCTGGCGTCAGTGCATTGCTTCCCAAGGAGAGTACTTTGAAGGTGGCCATAGTGATATTTGAGCAATGAGGTATGTAGCACTTTTTCTAGGATGAGTTCATGAAATTAACTGTCCGACCTTGTATGTTCTATCTCATAGCACTCTCTAATACACAGATAAGTATTTCCATTAAAATAAATTCAGAACTACTTGCCAGGTAATATAAAATATCACAAACTTATTTTGCTTAATACTGCCCTTCTCCTTGAACATGTAAAATTAGGTATACATAAATTTAAATCCCATTTATAATTCATGTTTTAAAACACAGAAAACAAGAATTAGATATTAACTAGAAACAAATAGTGAATTAACTCTCAATTATTAAAAATAATCACAGTATCCACTGCAAAATCCAAACTTTTTTTTCCCAGGCTATAAACTATAGTATCTAACAATGTGTTTAAAATTTATCTCTTTAATTCATTCAGATATTAATTTTATGTCCATTATGGTCAAGATACTCTAAAAATACAAAATCCTATTAAGGACAATCCTATGTTTTAATCTAAAAGTTTGATATCTAAGACTTTGATATCTAATCAGAGATGTAGAAAAAAATTAACCACAATATAATACAATGAAGCAAGTACATGTGAGACTGGTGAAAAAAACTGTGGCCCTATAAACACTGAAAGGAGGAAGACATTCATCTTTTCTGGACATGAGCATTGGAGAAGCAACTGGCCACCCCAGTGCCATTCTCTAATTTCCTCAGAAGACCTCAACTACACAAACTCATAGCACTCATTCCGTACCAATTCTTCCTACCAACTCTCTAGGAAATCTAACCAAACTACTATCCACAGCTATTAAAACTTTGTATCTATCCATGTTAATCTACTTTTCCTATCCTTTAAACCAGAAGAACAAGAAAGCTTTCCACTGAAGTACTGAGTTCTAAGGAAATGCACACCAGCAATGTTGTAAATCATTTATTACATTATGAAAATGTTACCACACTGCCATCCTGTGGAAGCACAGTTACTGACATTTCACTAGGGAAGATCATACTTCCAATGTGTTAGAATTCTGGAAAGTATTACCATTAGAAAGATACATGCAAGGCCTATTGTTTATTTTTAACCAAAAAACAAATAAACAAAAAAACCCTCTTTGATTTGACAAATAATCTTCTAAACAGAGACTAAACATCTTTCACTCCTAAAGCACTTTATTTATTTATTTATTTCATAAATATCTAAGGGTATTGGGGGTGGGGGTGGGGGGACCAGATTGATAAAGAGACAAAATAAACCACTGCCCTTGACTAAGGTGCACAAATGAGTTGTTCTATAAGATAAAAATGTACTGAAAGGTCTGAGTAAAGTGTCCTTGAAATTTTAGTTTTCAAAGAAGTTACTGATGTTCCCCAAACTAACAATTATCTTCCTGTGGCAACACATTACAACTTATGATGCCTATTGCACCTCTTTCACCTGGGTCTTCCTGTATTACATCCTTTTACAATAAACCAGAAATCTAGCAAGTAAAACATTTTTCTGAGTTCTGTGAACCATTCTAGCAAATTAATCAAACCCAAGAGGAGGCTGTGAGAACCTCTGATTTATAGTCATTCTGTGAAAAGCACAGTTGACAACCTGGACTTGAGATTGACATCTGAAGCTGAGCACAGTTTTGTGGGACTGAGCCTTTAAACTGTGGTCTGATGCTATCTGTGGGTAGATGGTGTCAGAATTGAGTTGAATGGTAGGACACCCAGCTAGTATCTGAGAACTGTTTGTTGGTATGGGAACATGAACACACACAGACACACAAACACACATACATGCACATGCATGCGCACACCCACACTCACACGATGGAAGAGGCCTGAACGTTTTTTTGTTTTGTTTTTTTTTGGTTATTTTTTTTTTATTGGTTAAATTTATTGGGGTGACACTAAGCAGCAAAAATTACATAGGTTGAGACCAAAACCTTTTAAGAGTACATTAGTGGTAAAAACAAACAAACAAAAACCAACAAACAAAACCAGAAGTCACTGGGGATGAAAATGGAGGTAGTGAGCCAGTTAAGGAAAAGGTAGAGAAAGAAGCTGCTGATTTTGCTTATAAACCTTGTAGTAATATTTGACTTTTTAACTTATATACATTTAACCTAAAATTTAAAATTATAAATAAAAATAAGCACACCACTCTATTAGAAGTTGTGTTTTAGTTGCTATTTCGTACTTTATATAACACTTCTGTGTCATTTCTCCACTACATTTTCCATAATCAAGAATAGCTGCAGTGAAAATTTTCAGTTTAAAATAAAAACAAAAGACAATCTTTACACTCCCCTCAGGTTTTATCCCCTCAGTCTTTACAATCACCTCTTAACCTCTGGAACTCTTTGTCTTGTCTGGCTATTCCTTTATAACTTTAGTATGAACAACAGAGGCACTTAGATAGCACACTGTATTATAAGCAGTTTTCACACATTAACTCATTTATCATTAAAACTCTACGAGGTAGGATTTATTTTCTCCATCAGACCCATATGGACATTAATGCATGAAGAAATTAAGTGATTTGCCCAAAAGTACACCACCAGTACATGACTAGGGCAGGAAGTGAATCCAGTTAATCTGGCTCTACGACATACTCTTATCTTTTATGATATGGCACCTCTTGTTTATGGTTAGTTACATCATCACAAATCCTCTGTAAGTCTATTTCTATACTATTTTCTCCTCTCAAGGTCAAGATTTATTTCCAAAATTTTCAGGACATGTTTAATTGGAAAGCCTAACAAGACTTCCCTCAATCTCAAAATTGAAACTGATTTTCACAAACTCCTTTCCATTTCCATTTCGTTCATATGCTACAATTATATTATAATTATGGATTACATTATATAATATAAGCTCCTTAGAAGAATCTTAATGGGTAGCACAAAATTTAGCACCTATTAAACATTTAAATCTCTAGTGAATGAATTTGCTTGAATTTCTTCAAAAATAATATGGTAGCATTAGACAAAATAAATTCTAGCACTTCCAGCTTTTGCATACTTGATTTTTCACATGTAATTTTTAAGTCTGTTGTTGTATAAGTTAATCAAGCATTAGATATGTTCTGTTCATAGCTCCCAAGTATAAATATGATTCCTAAAGTTTACAGGTTTACTTTTAATTCACTCAGCAGTAAGATTATCTGTACAATACTACTATAATTCAGGCAAAACTAAAGTAATATGTCTATAACACTTTATTCTTTCAATGATGGTTCCCAGAAAGTATTACCATAAAAATACTGTAAAAAGTGACTGTTAACTCTCCTTACTCAAATTAACTCACTAGAGAAAACACAGACAATACCATGAACAAATTTCTTCAGTACTATTTAAAAATCACTTATCAATACTAGAAACTAATTTCTGCCTTCTTATTGTTCTACATTAGTTAATGAGACATGTATAACCCATAAGAGGTAAAATTCATAATTCTATAAATGAAAAAGCAAGTCTCATTCATTATAAATTTAATACATGCTCATTGTGAAAAATTTAGAAAGTATGAAGAAAAAATCACTAGTAATCCTTACTCTCTGCTTTTTATTAACATTTCCTATATCATCAAATAGTAAAAAAGATTCTATTTAATGGCACCATATTTCATGATATGACAACACTACAATTTAAGTATAATTCATAAACTATAATTAGACAGTTAAGCTATTGTCACAATGACAAGTTACACCATAACTGAACATCCTGAAACATATCTTCATACCTTTAATAATTTTTATGACATAAAGTGTGATAAACTTTTATTAAATTAGGTAAGTTAAAATCATTTTATATCCCATCAGTTATGTGATACCTGTAAACCAATCTTTCTATAAATGCAATATAAGACTTGGGTGTTCTTTCTTCTTGTTAAAACGTGTACTCTATTTGTAACATAAAAAAATTTTGTAAAATTTACTTTCCAATATAGTGAAATTCAGTAAGTCCAAAATACATCTTCATAAAATAATTTAACTTTATAGTATTTCACCCCTCCATCCCTGCAATTTCATCCACATTACCTTCCATATGCCTCCTTTTCCACATCTGAACAAAATGAGTTTTCCTTGGCTTAATGACCTAGTCTAAGGACATGTGCAAAGAATTTACTCAAAGGGCAACAATTCTTCTACATGCGTGGAGTAAGAGAGAAAAACAAGGAGGGTGAAGTAGAGAATTTGAACACTATGAAGTAACAAAACATTTACTAATCCAACTTTATACACATATATAACAACTCTAAATCATATTATTTTTTCTTCACTCTTGAGAAAAACAAATATTCTCAAAAGCCAATCAAAGCAGAATTGCATGCTTTTCTAAAGTGACCAGAGAATTCCTATTCACTAGATACAAGGTCTTTTCTCAATTCTCATCCTCTAGATCTTAGTGATAACACTCAAAGGGAGTTGGACACTACTGATGTTTTAAACTTCTGTGTAGACTTCCATTTGACTTCTTTAAAAAGGTTATTTATCTGGCTACTTCTGACTTCTCCTTGGGTTCTTCTCCTTCTTCCTGATTCATGAACATTTCACAAAAGTCAATCCCTCAGCCTTCTCCCCATTCTATCCCCCTGACAATTAAATTTTCAGGATCCCAAATTTTAAAAAATGAAATGAACAAAAATCTTAGTTCCTCCCCTATAACCATTTCACTTAAAAATTTTTTCCTTATGTATTTCCTAAACAAAACAGCTGAAAATTATAGTTTAATCTATTATTCCCCTTTCTAGATCCCAATGACTGTTGATAATGTTCTCAGGGTAGGGAAACCTCATAGGTTGGTGTGTTAATATTTCAACAGTAAGGTATTTATTTATTTGCTAGCCACATAGTTACAGTGGTTTTTAGCATCATGGGTTATGTAGCCAAACCCATGATGAATCTACTAAGTTCAGGCTTCAATTCCATTACTAGCTACAAGATTCTCAACAAATTATTATTTCTTCTCTTGTTTCTTCATTAGTGAAATATGGATAGTAACAATACCTACCCTCACAGCATGGTTATAAAGATTAAATGAGTTAATACATGTAAAGAACTTAGGACTGTTTGTGATGTATAATAAAAACTAGATATGTACTAATTATTTCAGTGGTGACTGTTATAAAGTATGCTGAAATGGCTATCAATATAATGAATATACTATGAATTTTTTAAATTGCTATAATTATTATTTTATAAAATTTATCCATTTAAAATATACCAGTGAGTGTTTTTCATAATATTCATAAAGTTGTATAACTATCACCACTATCTATATCTAGAACATTTCCTCATCCCCAAAAAAGATGCCATACCCATTTGGCATGCCTCTATTTCGAAAGTGCCTGGCAACCACTAAGTCTACTGTCTGTCTCTCTGGATATTTCTCATACAAAAAGAATCCTACAATACATGGCCTTTTGTGTCTGGCTTATTTTACTTAGTATAATGTTTTCAATGCTCATTAATATGTATCAGCACTCCATTCCTTTTTATGGCTGAATAATATTCCATTGCATGGAAGTACCACACTTTATCCATTCTCCAGCTGATGGCAATGCACTGTCTTCCCTTTTTGGCTATTATAATGAATGCTGCTATGAACATTAGTGTACAAGTTTCTATGTGAATATATATTTTCATTTATCTTGGGTATATATACCTAGGAGTGAAACTGATGGATCATATGGAAACTCAGATTTAGTTTTTGAGGAACTGCCAAACTACTGGTTTTTAATCAAGTAAATAAGCTTGGTATCATTGTGTTACTGTTTTCTAATAACATCATTATAATGGAATTCTATTATTTTACTAAGACATTGGTTTCTGATCACAGCTTCTCTCTGATCAATTCAACCCATAAGAATTTTCTGCCTACATTATAGAAAACGATTTCTAAGATTTGAGACACCATCTATCACTATGTAATTCAAAAGATGTGTTTAAAACCTGTGGCAAAATTAAAGATATAGAGAAAAGATTTTGCACAGACTATGCTATGGTTGGAATGTTTGTCCCCTGCCCCGCCCCCTGTTTATATGGTGAAAACCTAATGCTCAAGATGGTATTAGAAGTGATTAGGTTATGAAGAATTAGCACCCTTTTAAAAGACGCCTGGGGAGCTAGCACACTCTTTCCACTATGTGAGGACAAAGCAAAAAGGTGTCAGCTATATACCAGGAAGAGAGCCCTCACAAGAACATAACGAGTCTGGTGTCTCAACCTTAGATTTTCCAGCCTCCAGACTCTGAGAAATAAATTTCTATTGTTGATAAGCTACCTAGCCTGTGGTATATTATTATGGCAACCCAAACTAACTAAGACAGTCTGGTGCATATTATACAGCGGACTTTCAAAAGTTTAAACTGTTTACTTTGAGGATGCTCAATCTCTTACAGTGAGTAAACTGAATTTGAATAAAATGTATATGTGAATGAGTTTCATGACAAATGCACATTCCCCCAAATTAAAAAAAAATGGCTGACAAATATTCAATCTAGACTAATTTCTATAAAAACTCACCAAGAAGAAGTTGGTATCAATATACTTAGGTAAAAATACCTGATCCTCCTTACAAATACAAAAGGCAAAATAAATATAGGATTATTTTTACCTTCTAATGGGTAATACCAGCCTATCAAAAATGTCTGTTCAATGAAAATAATGTATATGAAACATCTCTTAGAAGTTCACAAATTTCAAAAGCCAAATCACTTACCTATGTAGACTCTTTTGCTGTATCTTTGCATCAGTAATAACACAAATACATGCAGTGGAATAAGGTTGATAATAAACACATAACCACCCCAAGCAGAGACCTACAGGTAAAGAAATGCTAAGGTAAATAATGTATATGTTTGCTTTTTAAAATAAATACTTTTATTTGGCATGACAATTTAAACATATAATAAGCAAATATAAGCACTAGGATTTTTAGCAGTTTTGAGATATGCTTTAAAATGCAGTTATATAACCTTCAAATAACCTATTTCTCCTATTTCTGGAGAACTGATCAAATTAAATTTGACAAGAACATGTGAAAACAGTGTAATTTGTGAACTGAAAGTAAAAAAGACTGTCCTGAAGATAAGGACTTTAGGATATAGATTATAAATTTTGAGGGGAAAAAATGGCTATTACGCCCCTATTGCAAGAAACTTCACTGAGAATAAAAACAATGAATGTTAGCATGAGTCAACAACTCAACTAAAAGGGATACTCAGATGATCTGGATATGCTTTGAGATCCTCAGAATACAGGGACTACCTTAGGTATAAATTATTTCCTATACAAATCAAAATCCCATTTTAATGTTTAGCTTTTATCACAAAGTTAGAATAATTTTATTTAATCAGAATAATTGAGTATGTGCTGGTCTAAATTAATAAAGATAATGTTTACTCTCAACCAACAGAATTTATTAAATTTTAAAGGACATTCAACAACAGGCAATAAAGTCTTATCAAGATCAAAGTGTGTTCTAATAATTAAGTTTTAAAGAGTCATTTATACCAATAGTCATCTTAAGAGACTATATGTTAACATATATATTCTAACAATGCTCCTCTTATCTACAATTATTTCAGAACCACTTGTGAAGGAACTACCTTCAGTTTACAATACATACAAGAACTACAGTTTACTGCTTCAGTCACATGCTGTTTTCACCAAAAGCAATGTTACTCTCATTGAGTAACCAGTCCTAACTGAAGGACTTTGGTTATTTCCAAAATTTAAGTCTAAACTTGAAAGAGAATGGGTTTGCTATTACTAAATACACTGTACACAATATGCCCCAGATTAAACCACTTTAAAAGGGACACGGATAATTTGGATACACAAATTCCATGACATGTGTTTAAAAACAAATGAAAAAGGTACCTAAGGTTGTTAATAATTTTCAGCACAAGACTACTATAGAGACTGTGGTATGGAAAAGAAAGGTGGGAGAATGAAAGGTTAATAATGAACCCCAATCTTAAGTAATCTGTTGAAAAAATTACCTAGAAGATGTGACCATTATTTGTACATTTGAAAACAAAAATTTTTGTTTCACTTGATGCAATTAATAAATTTGAGAGGTTGAGTATTAGCTCTCTCCACTAAAGCAGAAGTCCATATGGGCCCTGAGAATAAGGGTAGGAAAGAGAAAGACAGTAATAAAAAAAAAAGACTACATTAACAAAATTAAGATCCTACAGATTTTAGGAGAAATAAAGTGGAGAACTAGCTTTGGATGAGAAGAGAATGGTGAAGAGAAACTGGTCTAAACTATCAAAAAACTTGTTAAGACTTCATGTAGTTTCAAATACAAAATCTTACCATATAGAAATACGATAAGCAGCAGCACACTGTCCAAAAAACTGACCCAGTTTTTACAGATTTTACCTAAAAAAACAAAACAACAAAAGCCAATGATGTAATAAAAATGTTTATAAATGCTCCTGCTGAATAAAAAAATGTTAAATGTTTAGTAAACCTGTATTACAAAAAGCCAGAGTTGTTTAAAAAATAGAACTTAGGTTATTCAGATATTCAGATCCACTTAATATATGCATTTGTAACACTGGGAAGCAGTCAAGACATTAGGAATAGCTCTGATTTTATTTCTAGTTATTTAGTTTTCGTTAAAAAGAGTCATCTTAACAGGAACAAATTATATTTTTCTATTTCATATCTTCTGTCTTTAAATGGTTAATATTAACAAATGGAGATTTTTAACTGAGGAAAAAATTTGTTTAGTAAATCTACATTTTCATTACATCTTAATGTGAAATTTTTCTTTAGCTGAATGTGATAATCTGTATCTCATATATAATTTTGAGCCTTCATTATTGAAAACATTCCATCATCTAGAAACTTTCATGTACTATAATCAATATCTTCAAAAAATTTATATTCCTAAAATAGTTTCTAGATGTCCTAATAATATTATCACTAAAATTCTCAACTCCTCTGAACTAGAAAGACAAAGTAAATGAAGGTTCAAAAAGTTAATAAATCTCTACTAACTTAAAAATATCTCATAAAAATACTAATTCCCAGTTCTTCTCAAAAAGCAAAATATATTAGCAACTTCAGAAAATTGAATTTAAAAATGCCGGCTCTAAATACTTATGCCAAAGGGTCAATTTTAAGATGAATCATGTGAGTGTCCTAAAGAAATGATAGACATAAATCCCATACAAGCAATTCTGTATTAAAAAAGTTATTGCCATGTCCTGAACAAGATAAAATTTAACAGTATTTTACAGAGCTGATTTCAAGGAATTCTTTACTTTAAAAACGGGCTTCTACTAGCACATTAAAAGATGTACTGTGACATCCAACCTTTGGGAGAACTATAAAAAAAATGGACAGAAAGGAGAGAGACAGGAAAGAGAAAACATTCTTAGTTTAGAGCACTTAAAGATATATCAGGTTGACTTCTATTAGACTAGTGAAAAACTGCTTTGAGTTCAACATCAGCGTATACAAGGTCTGTCCAGAAAAATTCCAGGCATTGTCAATATACCAAGAATGGTTTGTGTGACACTGATGTAACCTGGCAGCCAAGAAGAGTGAATTGGACTGCACATGCATGAACAAGGATGATTTCACTGTACTACTCAGTAGGGGGCACTAGACCGCGTTGAGTGAAAATGTATACTAGGTAGCTGTCATATTTAAAATAACTGAGCAGGTAGAGCAACTAATCTGCGTCAAATTTTGCATTGAGCTTGAACATTCCTCCATGGAAACTATTCAGATGATTCATAAGGGTTTCAGGGATGATACAATGAGTCCTGTGCAACTACAAATGTGGCACAAACTCTTCAAAGATGGTCGAGAATCTTTCAATAGAAAATGATCCACATTCCTGAAGACCTGCAGCAAGCAGAACACCTGAGAATGTGGAACGTGTACAGGCTATAAAGATCGGCGACTGAAGGGGACTGAAATGTCATTGTCCTATGCACAATATTTCTTCTATGAAAATGCCTCTATTTTTCATATTACATGGCTGGATACTTTCTGGACAGACTTCATATATGTGTAACAAAATACCCTCCTTTGATTTTAAAAAGATGGGCCAACATCTATCTTTGACAGGGTAAAATAAAAAGGTAGGACCTATGCTAAAATGTGAATAAACAAGAGAGTATATTAAAATACTGAAAATTTTAAAAGTGAGAAAAATTCCTAGGGCAGATTAGATTATTCTTATAATATTCAATCTCCAGAGAGACTGGAAAAATGAGCTGAAACCAAGTGGTGCTGCCAAAATCATACAGAGACCAAAACCATAGGGAAAAAGAGAATTTTTTAAAAAAGGGAGCGGTTACTAGGGAACTGGAAAAGAATGTTTAGAAAGGCCTCATTCTAAGTGGGGGAGACTAGAAGAAATAGGGTTCTCAGAAGATGACATGGGCCAGAAACAAAAAGAAATCCCAAGGACAGGGGCACAAAAGGCTATGGTAGGTAGGTCAATAGAGCAAACAAGAAAAAAACAACAACAAAAAACCCAAACAGAGACAGAGAGTACAAACAACAGGCTGTCCAGTACACTACAGGAAAAGAAAAAAATGTTGGCAGGAAAAGTCTGCAAATGAACCATTTAGTCCTTTATATTTATGTATCACTTATGAGGGATGATCAACAATTTCACAGAACGAGGGGTTATTGGAGAGGCAGGAATACTAGTGCATAGTTTGTGTGACTTATTATTAATATATGTGCCAAATTTCAGCTTATTTGCATCCATGTTCTTTCAGATATCACCAAAGGAGCACATCAAAAATGAAGAATACCCCAAGTATAGACAAAATTGCATTTCTCACCATCATTAAGTTCCTCACAAACAAGGGAAAACACCTCCAAACCATTTTGGAAGAGATGTTAGTAGTTTATGGTAACTGTTGCCTTGAGAAATCCGTGGTTTACAAGTGGCACAGCCTTTTCAAGCAAGGCAGTCAATTGAACTTGACCACCATCCGGGACACCCTGTTGAGGCCACTTCCTCAGACATTGTTAAAAAAGTTGAAAACTTGTAGGGGAAGATGCCAGACTGACTAAAAATCAGGTTGCAGAAATGGCTGGAGTATCACCGACAACCATTTTGAATATGCTACATTAGCATCTAAGGATGTCTAAAGTCAGTGCAAGATGGATACTGAGAATGCTAATGATGCTTCAAAAACAACAGTGCATTGAGGCTTCACAACAGTTTTTGGACCTCTGCAGAGACAACAAAGATGAAGTTTTAAGCAGGATTGTCACTGGAGATGAAACCTGGGTTCATAATTATCAGTCTGATTCAAAGCAAGAATCATGCAGTGGCATGAAAAGGGTATGCCACCTCCTAAGAAGCTTAAGTGTTGCAATCAGCTGGAAAAGTCATAGCTACTGTTTTTTGGAATACGGACGGTATCCTACTCATCGATTCTAAGGCTAAGGGTATCACAATTACTAAAGAGTACTATTCCAGTCTGCTGAAACAGAAGAATCTGTGAAGGAGAAAGAGGAAAATGGACCAAAGGGGTGCTACTTGTGCATAAGAGCAATGTTACATTGTCTACTCTTCACAAATGTGGCTTTCAAATGTTAAACCACCTTCCCTATAGTCCAAACCTGGCTCTGTCTGATTATTATTTGTTCCCAAATATAAAAAAAAGCAGCTTCAAGGAAAGAAATTTACAGATGAGGAAGAGGTAAAAGCTGCAATCTGAGGGCAAAAACAAAGGACTTTTTTCCGAGGGTAGAAACAAACTTATTGAAAGATATGAAAAGTATTAGGGTTAAAGGTGAATATACTGCAAAGGAAAAATAATAGCTTTTTTACCCTTTTCATTCTGTGAATTTCTTGATTATCACATACCACTTTTTTTCTCTTAGCTCCAAATGCAGCCTTCAGTACATGTTCTATGATAACAGAATTCCTTTAAGTACTTCTCCTTTGAAGTGAGTATGATGTTAAAGTTTCTCAGTAGAAGTACTGGACAAACACTGCAGGAGAAAGAGGCTCTCCAGTCATTTCAGGTGTAGGCTGCCACCAGCAATGGACCCAAAACCAAGTCCTTCTGTGACTCTGCAGCCTTGATCTAATAATAACTTTTCTGAAGTCCAGCCTTGATCTAGTAATAACTTTTCTGAAGTCCTCTTGACATGGTAACCAGAAGTGCCACACACACTCTGAAAACCTCCTGACCCCTGCTGGTATGGAGACACCCACTACACACCATGCTACAGGTCGCCACTTACCTACCCGCTCTATGACTACACTCCAGAGGGTGGTCTATTGCTTCTCTGGCAGCTCCAGAACAGCTCTGGCCTGGCTAAACCACAGAACTTCCCTACTATTGGTGGGCTGAACCACACCCACCTCAATGAAGTCTAAAGTCTTTCTAAGCTTGTCCTGCCTTGATTACTCTCCTTCAGCCCTAGGATACCATATAGTTTCTTTCTACCTTAGTTGTTCTTCTATCATAGTTAATATTTCTTTATATAAAGTTTCCCTATTTAACCTACTGTGATTGATTGGACCCAGACTGCTATAATCTATTACAAAAAAAAAAAAAAAAAAATCAGACTCTAAGGCCAACTGTATGGGCTGAGAGAGGAAAAAAGGATATATACTATTAAGCAAACATATCCTCAGTATTTACCAATACATGAAAACTTTGCTAGACTATACTGGACACACAAATTATAATTCAGTTAGGACCACAGTCAAACAACAGTATGACAGAGACCATAAGGTGAGTATACAGACACTGAATGCCAAAAGGTCCTTATAGATCCTGAATGCCCTTGGTAACAGAGATAAAAGTTATGAGGCTGAGGACCAAATTTACAGCAGTAGGAATGTATACAAAAAGAAAAGGCTATGCTCAAGGACCAAATCAACCTTTTTTTTTTTTTTAAGGGCATCTAATGCCTTTATTTTAATTTTTTATTTATGTATTTTTAATTACATTTTACATTCAATATTAAATATTATAATGGTTTCAGGTGTACAGCACAGTGATGATTCATTTATATAACTTACTAAATCCTCATTCTGATACATCTGGTTCCCCTCTGACACCATACAGTTATTACAATGTTGTTGACAATATGCCTTAGGTTGCATTTTATATCCTCACGTCTATTCTATGAATATGAATTTGTACTTTTTGATTTCTTCCCCCTTTTAAACCACACCTCCAGTTCTCCTCCCATCACTCCAACAAATCTAGTACCCATCTGACACCATACAAAGTTACTGTAATTTTATTGACTATATTCCCATGTTATACTCTATATCCCCATGATTACTGCCTTGTAACAACCAAACTAAACTCCTCCAATTTCTTTCCCTTCTTTTGCCCATCCTCCCATCCCTCCTCCCATCTTAAAGGAGTCCCTCTAACATTCTTTGAAGTACTGGTTTGGTGGTAATGAACTCTTTTAGCTTTTTCTTGTCTGAGAAGCTCTTTATCTGTCCTTAAATTTTGAATGCTAGCCTTGTAGGACACATTATTCTTGGCTGTAGATTCTCGATTTTCATCACATTGAATATTTTCTGCCAATCCCTTCTGGCCTGTAAAAAGCTTCTGATGAGAAATCATCTGAGAGTCAAATGGGTGTCCCTTTATAAGTTACCACTTGCATTTCTCTTGTTTTTAGAATTTTCTCTTTTTCTTTTGCCATTTTTATTATGTATCTTGGTATGTTCTTGTTTGGGACTCTGTGCTTCCTGGGCTTGTATATCAATTTCCTTCACCAGGTTAGAAAAATTTTCAGTCATTATTTCTTCAAATAAATTCTTGATCCCTTGCTTTTCCTCTGTACCTTCTGGTAGGCTTGATGTCTCAGAGGAATCGCAAACCATTCTCATGTTTTTGGATTCTTTTTTCTGTTTGTTGTTCTGATTTGGTATTTTCTGTTGGCTTTCTTGCAAATCACTACTTTGCCCATCTACCTCATCCAGTTTGGTGACTTTTACTTCACTGTTTATTTTAGTTAATGTAATCATTGTCTCTGGTCCTTTATAATGGTTTGTAGGTCTTCCTTTATGCTTGCTATCTCTCTGTTGAAATTATCATTAAGTTCCCTAAGCATTTTTATAATCATTGCTTTGAGCTCTGTTTCTGATGAGTCATCTGTCCCCATCTCAGTTGTCTGGACTTATGTTGAGCTCCCTTTCTCTGGTTTCTCATTCTGGCAGCCTCTCTGTTCATAGATATTCTGCTCCTTAACCTGACACTCGCTGCCAGTTTCTTTGGTGTTCGCTGTTGATACTGAGTGGGCAGAGGTCTGTGGGGGAGAGGCATTCGCACCTTTGGTTTCTTCCTGGGGCTGCAGGGTCGAGCAGGTAGTTTGGACATTATTACACCTTTCTATTTGTAGGGGCCTTTGTTTTCTTCCTGGAGCTGTGGGGTCATGAGAGTATTAAAGGAGCTCTCGCCTTTCTGTTCTTGGTTTACCTGGAGGACTCTGCCCTGAGTCTTGCGGGGGCCAGTCCTGTATGCTGGTCTTTCAGATAGTGCTGGCTGCGGATTGAGAAACATGCCCACAGCCCCCTCTCTTTTTCGCCTTCCTGGCCAGAGTGTTTGTGTTGCAGCTCCTCACTGCTCCTTTTGGAAACAGAGTGAAGCTGGGCCGCTGTGTCTTGCAGACTGGTCTGCACCTCCTGGGGGCCAAAGTGAAGTCTGGTAGGTATCTCCCTCCCACCCCCTACCCTCTGGGTCTCCTTTTCTCTGTCCCATGGACTGAGTGAGGTCCAGAGCGCTCTTCTGCCACTTTTTTCCTCCTCCTAGCTTGAGGTACTAGCCAACAGATGGTGAGTGTAGGTGGGTGGTTTTTTTTAACTCAGTCTTTGACATGTTAATATTGAAATATCTGAATTAGAATTCTTCAATAACAACAGAATTAGAAATCAATAAGATAAAGAATGCTGAGAAATTTCCAACTATGTGGAACAATACAATTCTAAAGATCCCATGGGTCAAAGAATAAACCATAAAAAGAAAAAGAAAATCTTTGACTGCATGACAATAAAAACACAACATATTAAAATATACAGAGAAGCTAAATATAAGGTGATGGAAAGAGAACTCACACTGGGTGGTGAACTTATTATACAACAAGTTGACAATGCACTGTAGAATTGTATGCCTGAAACCTATGTAATCCTTGCTAACAGATGTCACCCCAATAAGTCTAACAATAAAAATGAATAAAAAAAATAATATATACAGAATATAGCTAAAGCAATGATTATATAGCTTTAAATCTCATATTAGAAAAGTGAAAGAGATAAAATAACTTAAGCTTCAACCTCAAGAAGCTAGAAAAGAACAAACCAACAAACACGAAGCAGAAGAAAATAAAGATCAAGAAATTGAAATAGAACAGTAAATACTGGGAAAAATCAATGAAACTAAAAGTTGGATAAACTTTAATTAGACTAACCAAGAAAATAGAGAAGATATAAATTATCAATACTAGGAATAGAGCTGACATCGTTTAGATAAAATGGAAGAATTTTTAAAAAGATACACTATCAAATTACTAATGAAGAAACATAAAAACAGAATTGGTAATTAGTCTAATGTCAATAAAAATAGAATTGGTAATTAAAAATCTTCCCAGGTTCAGATGGCTTCACTTGTGAAAAGTATCCAACAGTTAAGTAAAGAACAATACCAATCCCATAAAAACTCTTTCAGAAAATGGAGAGGAAGAAAATACTCCCCTAATTTATTTTATAAGCTCAGTATAACTCTAATACCAAAACCAGACAAAGATATCACAAGAAAATAAAACAATGTGTTAACATCCCTTGTGGATATAGAAACAAAAATCCTCAACAAAATATAACAATACAAACTTAGCAATGTATTAAAAAGGATCATATATCATAAACAACTGTAATTTATTCCACAAATCCAAAGTTATTTTAACATCTGAAAATCAATTAATGTAATGGTTCCCAACTAGAGATGACTTTGCCCCCACCCCTTGGGACATTCGGAAATGTCTAGAGGTTGTCCTAACCTGATATCTAGTGTGCAGAGGCAAGAAATACTGGTAAACATCCTACAATACACAAAACATCACTCACAACAAAGAAATGCCTTGGCCAAAAATGTCAATGGTGCTTGAGGTAGAGAAATCCTAAATTAATGTAATAAAGGACCATACCATATCATCACATCAATAGACACAAAGAAGTATTTGACAAAATCCAATAACCCACTGATGATAACAAGTGTCATACTGAAAACAGAACAAAATTTTCTGAATCAATGATAAAGAACACATACAAAAAACCCTACAATTACCATCATCCTTAATGGTGAAAACCTGAATGCTTTTCCCTTAAAATCAGGAAGGAAAGGACGTCCATCTCACTTTTTTATTGGACACTGTGTTAGAGGATCTAGCCAATACAATCAGTCAAGAAAAAAAAATGTATACAGATGCAAAGGAAGAGCAAAACTTTTTATTTGCAGATAACATGATCTTGTAAAACATGATGGAATCTGAAAGTTTTAACATTCAAGTTTAGCAAGGTCGCAGGATGTATGATCAATATATCAAAATCTACTTCCCACTTTTAAAATGTACTATGAAGTCACATTAATCAAGAGAGTGTGCCAATGGCATGATCATAGACATATACAGATCAATGAAACTGAAGAGTCAAGAGATAAATCCTAATTTACGGTCAATTAATTTTCAACAAAGGATTGTCTTTTCAACAAGCAATGCCTCAGTAACAACTGGATATCCATGCGCTCCCAAAAAAGTTGGTGGGTAGCTTAGACCCTTACTTCATACTGTATTCAAATTTCATTCTAAATGAATCAGACATAAATGTAATAGCTAATTTATAAAACTTTGTGAAAAAACACAGAACATTTATGACTTTGAGATAGACAATAGTTTCTTAGATATGACACCAAAAATATAACCCATAAAAAAATAAATTAGACTTCATCAAAATTTTAAACTTTGTTCTTCAAAAGACATTACAAAAATGAAAAGAGAGCTAGACTGGGAAAAAATATATGCAAAAAACATATCTGACAAAGAACCTGTCAGATTCAAGACCTTTATCAGTAATAAATAAAGAAAATCTTAGAACTCTATTATAAGACAGACTACTCTACCCTTAAAAATGAGTAAATTGGAGTTCCCTGGTGGTTTAGTGGCTTAAGGCTTTGGCGCTGTCAACGCTGCAGCCTGGGTTCGATTCCCGGCCAGGGAACTACCCACATACTAAAAAAAAAAAAAAAAAAAAAAAAAAAAAAAAAAAAAAAAAAAAAAAAAAAAAAAAAAAAAAACAGTAAAATATTTTAATAAATACTTCACCAAAGAGGAGGATATGAATGGCTAATAAATACATGAAAAGACATCAACATTATTAGTCATTTGAGAAATGTAAATTAAAACCATAATGAAATATTACTAGACTGTCCTCTAGAATGACTATAAATCAAGCTGATGAAACCAGTGTTTTCAAGAATGTGGAAAAATTGAAACCCTCATATACAATATCATATTGGTTAGAATGAAAAATGTTGCATCTTTTGAAAAAGAGTTTGGTAATTTATTAAGGAGAAGTTACGTCAAACATACAACCTAGCATTTCTACTCCTGGGTATCTGTTACCTAGGAAAAATAAAAAAATACGTCCACACAAATACTTGTACCTAATGTTTATAACAGCATTATTTACAATAACCAAAAACAGGAAACCCAATGTTCACTAACAGATGGATCAAGAAAATTTGGTATATATCCATACAATGGAATCCTACTCAACCAATAAAAAGGAGTGAAGTACTGATAAATGCAACAACATTAAAGAAGCACTAAAACATGGTAAAAGAAGATAAATGCAAAAGAATATGTATTATATGACGCAGTTTATATAAAATTTCTAGAAAGAGCAAGCATTATCAGTGGTTGTCTAGGAGTGGAGATGGGTAGATAAGGACTCTTGACTATGATCAAAAGTGAGGGAACATTTGAGACTGATGGAAATGTTCTAAAATTGAATTGTCATGATGGTCATAGAAATTTATAAATTTACTAAAACTCATGAAACTTAAATAGGAGAATTCTATCATATATTATGTAAATTATACCTAAATAAAGCCATTTTTAAAAGAAAAAAGAGGAAATAAAGCAAGAAAGAATGCAAGAAAGCAAAAAAGGAAGAAAGAAAAAAAGATTGAGTAACCTCTGTCAGGAAAGTAACTCCTTTCTGAGTAGGGATCTTATCAAATGGGATGGCTTACTAGGAAAGGGAGACAGAAATCATTAGAATTCATTAGCTTATGGGCAGAGTAGAGAGATCTCCAGCCTTCTTCTCTAATCAAGCAAAGATGTAATATTAAATTAAATAGGATATAAAATTGTGCTTACCAATCATCAACTTTATGTAGTTTATATGGGGAAATAAATACAGATAGAAAATATATCGAAATAGCTGTTTAAAAAAAGATACTAAAATTACAAGTAATTTTTTTCTTTTACTCAATATTCTGTAATTTAATTATAATAATTATATAACAGAAATTAGTAAGCAGAATCAAGTACCCAATAAAAGTTTTAGAGCAAAAACGTTCCACAGGATAGAAGTTAGAAAATACTAGTTTAGATTTTATATACTGGGCAATGAAAAACACCTTAAAAGGTTAGTCTTCATTTCAATATGATTTCATATAGCCTTAATTTCACTTTCATTATAACCTTGCTTTAAAGCAGGAATAATCTGGTACCTATCCATGAAAAAAGGTGGAAAGAGGAACCTGGGTGTTGCCACTGCTCGTACCTGTGTATCTCACTGGTAAGGCTTTTTGCTCAAGTTTTGTAATGGTATTTGATTAAATCTGTTTGGTGTTTACTAATGTTTGATGAGAGAAAGCAGAGAAGGATTACTATTACCCAATTAACAGGACAAAGAAAAAGATTAGCTTGCTGCTCCTAACCAGATGGAATATGGAAAAGACCTGGGTAGGAAAGATGTCAGTTGGTCTGACAGAATTAAAATCATTTCTTTTTCTTTCCTTCTTTTTTTTTTTTTTCTGCTAAGTGTGTCCCTGAACTAAATAAGTCCTTTAAATAGTTAAGATGTTATTTACTCTATAATATTCCAAAAAGAGGAACCTAAAGGAAGAATTAGTTACAACTGAGTTTTATGATGTTTGAACAATAGGTCAAACTATACACAAAAAAAGTACAGCAAATGAGAATTAAAGGTTTAAACCTTAAAACAGAAAATCTGAATAAGCCAATTCTCTATTGAAGAAACTGAAACAATAATTAACAACCTTCCAAACACAAAGTCCAAAGCCCAGATGGTTTCAATGGCGAATTCTACCAAATGTTTAAGAGATGATTAACCTCCTAAAATCTCTTCCAGATAAATATAAAAGAGTTACTTCCTGACTTAATCTATGAGGAGGGCACTAAACTAATACCAAATCCAGGCAAAGACATTATAAGAAAGGAAAACGACAGACCAACATATTTCATGAACACAGATACAAAACTTAAAATATTAGCAAATTGAATCCAATAACGAAGAAAAGATTTATATATCATGACCAAGTGAGATAAATGAGGACTGTCTGAAAAAAATCCAGCCATCATTGCCTCTATTTTTCATATTATAAGGCTGGATACTTCCTGGACAGCCCTCATTTCCAGGTATTCAAGGCTGGTCCAACATCTGAAAAACAATGTAATATATCACACTCAAGTTACAGGAAAAAGGTAACTATATCAATGGATATTGAAAAACATTTAACAAAATCCAATGCCCCTTCAAGATACAATCTCTAAGCAAATTATTAATAGCAAGAGGGTAACCTCCTCAACTTGATAAAGAGTATTTACAAAAAATCTAAAGCTATCACACTTTAATGGTGAGAAACTTGAAGCTTTTCCACTAAGATCAGGGACAAGGCATGAATGTCTTCTCTCACCTCTCCTTTTTGACACTGTACTAGAAATACTACTAGGTAATACAAGGTACAGAAGTGACAAAGCTGTTTTCGTTTGCAGATAACACAGTGGTCTATGTAGAAAAATCCCAAAGAATCAAAATAAAACAAAACAAAAAACAAAAAAAACACAAAAAACCGACTGAAACTAATAGGCAATTATAGGCAATGTTGTAGGAGGCAAAATTCAACTGAGTTCCTACATACCAGCAATGAACAATTGGAATTTAAAATAAAAACACCATTTGGCACATAATACATATTACCACACTGAAAGGGGAGGGGTAATAAAAATAAATACTTAAGTATAAATCTAACAGAGTATGTACAGAATTCATATGTGGCAACTACCAAACTCTGATGAAAGATATCAAAGATCTGAATAAATGGAGATATTCCATGTTTATGATAGGAAAACTCAATATTAAGATGTCAGTTCTTCCCAACTTGATGTATAAATTCAATACTATCACAATAAAAAATCCCAGCAACTGATTCTATGGACATAAACAGATTTAAAATTTATATGGAAAGGAAAAAGACCCAAAATAACACAATACTGAAGAACAAAATCAGAGGATAGACACTACCCAACCTAAAGATTTATTATAAGGTATGGTACCAGTAGACCCTCCACTTACCCTGGTTCTGTTTCCCAAGGTTTCTGTTACTAGCATCAATGACAGTCCAAAACTATTAAATGGAAAATGAAATATTCTAGAAATAAACAACTCAAGAAAGAATTCTTAAGTTTTAAATTTTGTGCCATTTTGAGTATTATGATGAAATATCATGCTGCCCGCTCTGATCTGCCTAGCTGTTACTCTCATCCCTTTGTCTAGTGTCTCCACACTGTATTCACTACCCTGCCCATTAGTCACTTAGTAGGCATCTCAGTTATCAGATCAACTGTCACAGTATTGCAGTGTTTATGTTTAAGTAACACTTATTTTACCCAATAATGGCCCCAAAGCACAAGAGTAATGATGCTAGTAATTCGGATATGCCAAAGAGAAGCCGTAGAGTGCTTCTTTTAAGTGAAAAGGTGCAAGTTCTTGACTAAATGAGGAAAGAAAAAAATCATGTTAAAGTTTTTAAGATCTATAGTAAAAACTAATCTATCTGTGAAACTGCAAAGGAAAAAATAATTCATCCTAGTTTTGCTACTGCACCTCAAGGTGCAAAGTCACAACTACAATGTATGATAAGTGCTTAGGGGGTGGGAGAGGAGGGGGGGAAGCTAAATATAAGGTGATGGAAAGAGAAGTCACATTAGGTGGTGAACTTATTACACAACAAGATGACAATGCACTGTAGAGTTGTATGCCTGAAACCTGTGTAATCCTTGCTAACAGATGTCACCCCAATAAGTCTAACAATAAAAATGAATTAAAAAAAAAAAAAAAGGAAAAGGCATTAATTTGTGAGTGGAAGACTTTTGGAAATTTTTCAAAAATTAAATTTTTGAAAGACCACACAACTTTTATTAAACATATTGTTGTAATTGTTCTATTTTATTATTGTTGCTGTTAATCTCTTACTGTGCCTAATCTGTAATTCAAACTTTATCACAGGTATATACGTATAGCAAAAAACATAGTAAATACAGGGTTCTACTGTTTCAGGTATCCACTGGGAGTCTTAGAACATGTCTCCTCTGTGGGTAAGAGGGGACAACTATTGTAATCAAGACAGTATGGTACTGGTGAAAGAACAAAGAGATCAATGGAACAGAATAAAGAGCCCAGAAACCCACAGTCGGATGACCTTTGACAAAGGAGCAAAGGCAATTCAATAGAAAAAGGACTGTATTCTTTTCACCAAAATAGTGCTAGAACAACTGGACATGCAAAGAAATGAATCTGAACACAGACCTCACTGTAATCTTCACAAAAATGAAATAAAATGGATCACAAGCCTAAATGTAAAACACAAAACTATAAAACTTAGGAAGACATCTGCATTTTCTTGGTTTGGTGATGATTTTTTTTTTTTTTTTTTTAGATACAACACCAACTGTATGATCATGAAAAAGAAATTGATGATCAGAACCTATTAAACAAAGTAGTTACAGAATACTTCCATTATCACACAAAATTCTACTGGAAAGCATTCCTCTAAGATCTACAAACATGTCATGTTCAGGTTTATAGTATTAAAACACCTGAATTATTCTTGTGGTTAGGACGTGAAAAGCTAAAAAAAAGGTCATTTTCATCCCAACAATGAGAAAAAAAAATGTACAATGTAAGTTTTCTTAAGCTTTTCAGAAAGCTAAAGTTGCAAGACAAGCAAGCAAGTACTAGAATAACTAAGGTTCCTAGACACAAGGGGAGTTCGCACTCACAAGTTCTTTTTCATGGGCCTCCAACAGGTTGCCCTAAGATTTGGAATAGGGTAGAAGTTCAGACCTCTTGACAGGCACTGTTGGTCAGAGAGGATATTAGAAAATATCTGAACTACATGAAAATGAAAATAGAGCATATCAGATTTGTGGAATTCCCCCAGAAGCTTATATACAAATGTATGTAGTTTGTTCTAAATCTTAAAAAAAAAAAAAAAAAAAACAAAAACCAACAACAAGTGCACTCAAATGTCCATGGCATTTTTATCCTAACAGCCAAAAAGTGGAAACAACGCACATGTTCATCAACTGAAGAATGAAAAAACATGTGATATATCCAGGCAATGGAATATTACTAAGCCATAAAAAAGAAATGAAGTACTGAAAAATACTGTAACATGGATAGAACTTAACAGATTACTGGTTTCCAAGAGCTAAGGGGTAGGTGGGAATGGGGAATGGGCATGGGCTTTAGATTTGGAGTGATGAAAAATATTCTGTAATTAAATATTGGTAATGGTTTTTTAACTTTATGAACATACTAAAAAGCCACAGCATTGTACACTTTAAAAAGTAAACTTTATGGAATACAAATTATTTCTTAAAGAATGTTTGTGCAGAATAGGTAAAATAGTGCTTAGGGGGAAATTTATAGCTTTAAGTGCTTATATTAGAAGAGGTAATCTCAAATGACTAGCTTAATAATCTAGAAAATTAAAGCAAAAACAAGAGAGAAATTAAACAGATACCATGTTTATGAATCAGAAGAACTTCATATTGTTAAAATTAAAATTCTCCCCAAAACTGATCTACAGAGTTATATTCCCAATAAAAATTCCAGTTGTTTTTTGGGGTAGATGTTGGTAAATTAATTCTAAAATTTTTTTGTTCTGTTTTGGTTTTTTTTGGGTGGTTCTCTGGCTGGGAATTGAACCCAAGCTGCAATGTTGAGAGTGCTGAAGCCTAGCCACTATGCCACCAGGGAACCCCTAACTGTAAAATTTATATAAAACAAAGGACTAAGAACATACTACCTGATTTCATGAGTTTTTATAAACTCATAGATAACAAAGAGGACAAACTACTAAAACATGGTGAATTGTCATAGGATACATAACAGATCTAAATAGAAGAATTTCCAAACAGACCAATGTATAAGGGCTGTCCAGAAAAATAATCCAGCCATAAGCATTAAAAAAATAAAGACAAGCCACAAACAGGGAGAAATGTTTGCAGAACACACATCTGATAAAGGACTTATTTCCATAATATATAAGGAATGCTTACAAATCAATAATAAGAAAACAAACCCAACCAAAATGTAGGCAAATGGTTTGAATAGACATTTCACCTAAGAAGAATAGGGATGGGGAATAAGCATATGAAATGATGCTCAATTTAGTCATGGGGAAAAGCAAATTAAAACTCTGAGATACTATTACATACCCACTAGAGTAGCTAAAATTAAAATATTTGAATATACCATGCACTGGTGAAGCAAGTAAATACAACTCATACTTTGGTGGAAGGGGTGCAAAATGACACAGCCACTTTAGAAAACTGTTTAGCAGCTTTTTATAATACTAAACATGGACTAATCATGCAAACCAGCAATCCCAAACTTAGGCATTTATTTAAGAGGAATAATAATTGATGTCAATATGAAGAATTGCATGTAAATATTAATAGCTGCTTTATTTATAACTGGTAAAATCTAGAAAACAAAACAAACCATAGTACATCCATATAACAGAGTATTATTTAGTAATGAAGAGTAACAAACTATTAAAACATGTAACGACATGGATGATTCTCAAATTATTATGCTAAGTGAGGTAAGCCAGACACAAAGGGTCATCCCTTATTGTTTCTATTATATGGCATTTTGGAAAAGAAACTTTCAAAGATCAGATGTCTGGTTATAAGGAATATGGGTTAAGAAGAGGATATGATTGCAAAGGCACAAGAGGAAACCTTTAAAATATATACATACATATATATGTATGTATGTATGTATGAATGTATATACATAAATTGTATTAGCTCTGTTTGGGGCCAAGAGCAACAACAAAAGTAATAACAAACATGTACTCACCACTTTCTTTGTTTCCACAATGTTTTATACCTTTATGCACATTAACTTAAGTCATATGAGGTAAGTACTAATATTCCACTTTACAGCTGATGAAGTACATACATATGGGGATAAACACCCCCAGTGATGAGCTACGATTTGAACAAAAGAAACCAAACCATGGCAGTTTGGTGACAAAGACTGTACTTTTAACCACTAGATCCTGATGAAAAAAGGTTAGAATTTCTATAGAACATGAAACCAAAAGCATATTGAAAATGTTCATGAACAGTGCTTTGAAAACAATAATGCTATGACACAGGGTCTTTAAAATTTCAAAGACATATTACCTGTAAAAGATGTTAAACAGTTGGTTTAAAAATGAATACTCCACCTACACAAAAAATTAACAAGGAAATAATGGCCTTCAATGTCACATTGGACCAGATCCACGTAATAGACATTTTTCATCCAAAAACTGCAGATTACACATTTTTTAAGTGCACTACTAACGTGATCTACAAAGTGAATGCAATCTGTATTAAAATCCCAATGATGTTTTTTGCAGAAGTAAAATATACATCTTACAATTCATAGGGAATGTCAAGAGATCCCTTAACAGCCAAAAGAATCTTGAAAAAGAATAAAGCTGAAAGATACAAACTTTCTGATTTTAAAACTTAATTTAAGCTACAGTAATCAAAACAGTGTGGTACTGGCATAAACACAAATATAAACCAATGGAACAGAACAGAAAACACCAAACTAAACTTTCACATATATAGTCAAGTGATTTTCAACAAGGGTGCCAAGACCACCCAATAGGAAAGAACAGGACAGTCTTTTCAAGAAATGGTTCTGGGAAAACTAGATATCCATGGGCAAAATAATGAAGTTAGACCCTTACCTAACACCATATACAAAAATTAATTCAAAAAGACCTAAATGTAAGACATAAAACTATAAAACTCTTACAACAAAACACAGGGCAAAAGTTTTATGACATTAGGTTTGGCAATGATTTCTTGGATATGACACCAAAAGTAGAGCAACAAAAGAAAAAAACAAATTTGATTTCATGAGAAAGTAATTTTGTGCATCACAAGACAATAAAGACAACCTACAGAATGGGAGAAAAAAATGCAAATCATGTATCTTAACAAGGGTTAATACTTAGAATTTATAGAGAATTACTAGAACTCAACAAAAAAATGGGCAAAGGACCTGAATAAACATTTCTCCAAATACATACAAATGGCCACTAACCACATGAAAGTATACTCAAAATCACTGATCATTAGGGAAATGCAAATCAAAACTACAATGAGATACAACCACGTACTCATTCAGATGGCTACTATCAACCACTCCCCACCCCATAACAACAAACTAACAAAAATAAGTATTAGCAAGGATATAGAGATACTGAAATCCCTGTGTATTACTGATGGTAATGTAAAATGGTACAGTTATTATGGAAAAAAATATGATGGTTCCTCAATAAATCAAAAATAGAATCATCACATAATTCGTCATATTTCATTTCCAGGCATATACACCCCAAAATTGAAAGGTCTTAAAGAGATATTTGTACACCTCTGCTCACAGCAACATTATTCACAATAGCTAAAACATGGAAGCAACTCAGTGCCCATCAATGGATGACTGGATGGTCTATACATACCATATAATATTATTCAGCTTTAGAAAGGAAGGAAACTCTGACATAATGCGACGAGACAAATGAACCTTCAGGACATTGTGCTAATAAGCCGGTCACAGAAGACAAACAGTATGATTTCACTTACACAAGATACTTAGTCAAAATCAGAAGCAGAAAGTAGAACAGTGGTTGAGATGGTCTGGGGATGAAGAATGGGGAGTTACTGTTTAATGGATATAGCTTTGAGTTTTACAAGATGAAAAGCTATTAACATACAGGTAAATGTTAATGTGTGCATAATATTATTAATGTATTTAACACCACTGAACTCTACTTACAGTTAAGATGGTAAATTTTATGGTATGTGGATTTAGCACTTCATACCAATAGGCAATTAAAAAAAAGTATTGGTGAGAAATTGGAGAAATTAAAACCCTCACCATACATTGCTTGTGGGACTGTAAATTGGTGCAACCACTGTGGGAAATAGTCTGGTAGTCCCTCAAAAAGTTAATCACAAAGTTACCATGTGAACTAACGGTTCCCCTCCAGATATACACCAAAGAAATAAAAACATTATGATCTCAGAAAAAATTGTACACGAATGTTGGAAGCATTATTCATAACAGACAATAGTGAAAGCAACTCAAAATGTCCATCAATTGATGATAGATTTTTTAAATGTGGTATATCCATATAATGGATTATTCAACCATAAAAAGGAATAAAGTATTGATACATGTCAATAACACAAATAGTTAAGTGAGTGAAGACATATAAAAAAGGCCATGTATTTTATGTAGGTTTCATATATAAAAAATGTCCAAAATAGGTAAGTCTATAGTCAGAAATTAAATTAATAAAGGGAGGGGAGAATTAAAGAGGTACATGGTTTTTTTAGAGGGTGATAAAATGTTCTATGAATAAACAGAAGATACTAAAAATCAGTGACTTGTACACCTTAAAATGGTTAATTGAAATAGTGATTTTTTTATGTTATATGAATTTTGTCTCAATTTTTAAGTTAAATTTTTAAAAAATGCTGAAAGGTAATTAAGATGTTAGTTAAAGCACTCTTGCAATGGTCCAGACTCATAATATGTTGACAGAAAAGAATATGAAACTATATAGATACTACCACTTTTGTGTTTCTTAAAAACATAAAAAATTTTAGAAATATGAGTTCAGACAAAAATTTTGCGAACTCATTCTAGAAAATGTGCTACATACCTCATTGCTAAATATCACAGGTCACCCGGTAAGGTGTCATAACCTTGCCAAGCACTGTACAAACAACTCAGTAACGTTATGACAACTTAACCAAGTTTGTGCTGCTAATATAAGAGCACAGTGGCAAGTTCACGAACTTAATTGTCAGGTTTTGGGGAAGACGACAACTCTGATGGCCATTCCAGAAAAGAGAGTTTCAAAATTGCCTTGAAGGGGAACCAGGCGCTGGCATCAGTGTGTAGCCTCCCAAGAGGAGTACTTTGAAGGTGACCATAGTGATATTCAGCAATGAGGTATGTAGCACTTTTTCTAGGATCATTTCACAAAATTACTTGTCTGACTTCATGTATATTCCACTTCAACTTACTTTTGTATTTGGCATTATAATGTCAAACTCTATTACATTTACACATTACTTTTATAATTAAAAAAATTATATACTAAAATGCCTCAAACAGATGTTCCAAATTTTAAGTTTTTTTTCCCTCAGTTGCACACAATAAACTAAGTTTGTTTTTAAGCATTTTTTAGTGAATACAGCAGCATTAGCAACATCCTACTGCCTGTCATCATCTGCATATCTATGGGTGTTTTTCCTTCTTCTCAAACTCAAGATCAAGCAATCATATACATTGGCCGCAAAGTTCTCTGGAATTCCTTGCCAAAGTAAAATATCCAAGAACTAAGTAGTTTTGTAAGGTGTAAAATAATTATTGAAGAGAAAAATAATGCTGCCACTTACCTAGCCATCTAAAACATATACTTAATATATAAATGTATTCACATGTAAAAAACTTTTGGCAACTTCCAACACTGAAAAAGTATGAGCACAGGTTAAAGCTGAAGCAACAAACAAGTAACTACAAGCTTCAACTGGAGGCCAGTACTAAGTAGCATCCTTTTCCATGTAAGAACATTATGCATTAAGGTTAGATAAGTTGGCAACAGATTTCTGGTTTCTGGTTCCACCACAGGTATGGAATTTGGAAGTCACTATTCCGTTCTAAATAAAAAGCTAAACAGACTGAAAAATCAACAACTCTTCTTGGATCTGTTAAGTGAGGAAAGGACATGGACAAACCACTGCCCTGAAGACTGAAGATACATACTTGTGAACACAAGGAGTCATGGGTTAGTGGTACTAACACTTGTCAGCTGGAATAGATATGGAAAACCTGAACTGTAATTTAAGAATGGACGGACTTCAGTGTATACAATTCAGTGTGGAAACTGAAAAACTCCAGGGTAGACTCAGTCATATAAAGACCCCCAAAATTTAGGTTCTCACAGTAGATAGGGAAGAAATCCCTTAGTTGCTTCTGGCACAGGAAGGGTGGGAGAAAGATCCATTCTAAAATATGCCAGAGAATTCTGTTCTTAACCAGAATTCTATCATCAGGAGAAAATTATTAACCAGAGCCTAACGTGCGGGGGGTGTTATCAGTGCTTAACTGACCTGGGAGAAGGTGAAAAACCCAACTCCAGTCCACACTGGCTATCCTTTCCCACCTAAGAGGGGAGAAAAAAAACGAAGCATTGCTTCTCCTCTCCCCACACCTTACCGTTACATTACTCAAGGCTTATTTATCTACAATTCCTTTTATGTAGTATATAATATCTGGCTTTTAAGAAAACATTGCAAGGCAAAAAACACAATTTGAAGAGACAGAACAAGCACCAGACTAGATATGGCAGGAAATTATCAGACCAGGAATTTAAAACAACTATGATTAACATGTTAGACACTCTAATGGATAAAGACAGCATGCAAGAATAGACAGATGCACTATAAGCAGAGAAGTGGAAATTCTAAGGAAGAACCTAAAGGAAATGCTAGAGACAGAAACTACCATAATAAAAATAAAGAAGGCCTTTGACAAGCATATTAGTGAACTGGGCATGGCTGAGGAAAGATCTCTGAACTAGAGGATATATCAATAGAAACCTCCAAAACTTAAAAGAGAACCAAGACTGGAAAAAATAGAACAGAATATCCAAGGACTGTGGAACAACAACAAAAGGTGTATTATAACACAAGAAGAAAGAGAGACAGAACAAGATATTTGAAACAATAATGATTGAGAATTTTCCCAAATGAATGTCAGATACCAAACCACAGATCCAGGAAACTTAAACACTAAGCAATAAATGCCCAAACAAATAAACAAAACACTCAACTATACCTAGGCCAATCTTTTTTAAAATACAGAAAATCAAAGATAAAGTCCTGCAAAAAGCCAGGGGAAAACACACTATCTGTAGAGGAACAAAGGTAAGAATGACATGACTTCTACTCAGAAACCACACCAATAAGAAGAGAAGAGAATGAAATATTTAATGTACTGAAAGAAAAAATACCAACCTAGAATTCTATATTCTGTTAAATTGTCACTTAAAAGTAAAGGAGAAAAAGAATTTCTCAAATAAACAAAAACTGAAGGAATCTGTTGACAGCAGAGACAGCAGATTGGCCTCGTAATAAATGTTAAAAGAAGTTCTTTAACAAGAAGGAAAATAATATAGATGAGAAACTTAGATCTAATAAAGAAACAAAGAGCATCAAAGACAGAAAAAGTAAAATAAAAACTTCCATTTTTTATTCTTAATTGATCTAACAGATAATTTGTTGAAAATAATACCATCAATGTATTCTAGTATGTATGTTTATGAATACGATACATATATATGCTTATATATAAGCAAATGAATGACAGTAACATTACAAGGGACAAGAGGAAGGAATCAAGATTATTTTTTTTTTTTAGGATTAGTTTGTTATAAGATACACCACCTGAGAAATAATGTAGTGTAAGTATAACTGATATACTAAGAAAGGAGAGAAAATGGAATCATATAAAAATGCTCAATTAAAACCATAAAGTCAGAAGAAGAGTGGAGGACAAAAACAGAAACAAAGAATGAGTAACAAATAGAAAACAGTAGCATATGTGGTAAATATTAATCCAATTATATTAATAATCGCTTTGAGTGATGTTTGAACGTACCAATTAAAAAAACAAATTGTGGAGTTCCCTGGTGGTGTAGTGGCTGGGCTTTGGCCTTGTCGACGCTGTGGCCTGGGTTCAATTCCCAGTCAGGGAACTACCCACATATTAAAAATAAATAAATAAATAAAAATTGCCAGGGTGGATCAAAAAGCAAGACCCAATTATATGTTGTCTACAAAAAACCAACTTTAAATATAAAGCTACATATAGGTTAAAAATAAAGAGAAAGCAAAAATGTTACCATGCTAATACTAATAAGCTAATACTAATAAAAAAGAAAAAGCAGGGGTAGCTATATTAATTTCAGACACAGCGGATGTCTAAGCAAGGAAAGTTATCAGATTTTTTTTAAAAAAGGTATTACATAATGATAAAGAGAGTAATTATCCAAGAAGACGTAATAATCTTTAGAGTGTATATGTCTATCAAGAGTGTTATATGAGGGGAAAAAACTAATAGAACTGCAGGAAGAAATCGAAGAATACACTATCATAATTGGAGACTTAAAAATCCCTATCTCAGAAGTGGACAGATCCAGTAGGTGATATAAGGGACATCTATAGACCATTTCATTGAAGAACAGCAGAATACACATTCTTCTCAAGTCCACATGGAACATTCACCAAAATAAACCACACTCTGGGCTATAAAACACATCTTAACAAATTAGAAAAACATAGAAATCATATAATGTGTGCTCTCAGCCTACAGTGGAATTAAACTAAAAATCAGTAACAAAAAGATAACTGAAAAATCTCAAAATATGTGAGAATTAAACACATACTTCTAAATAATACATGGATCAAAAAAAGATCAAGAGAAATTTAACATTGTTAATTACATAAAAATGAAAACACAACTTATCAAAATTTGTGTGATGAAGAGAAAGGACTTACAGGGACATTTATTAGCCCTAAATGCATTTATTAGAAGAGAAAGATCTAAACCAATAATCTAAGTTTCTACCTTAAGAAACTAGAAAAAGAAAACCTAAACCCAAAGAAAGAGAATCAGAGCAGATATTAAAATTGAAAACAGACAATAAATAGAGAAAAATCAATGAAATCTAAAACTAGTTCTCTGAAAGATCAACAAAACTGATAGGCCAGTAGACAGGCTAACAAAGAAAAAAAGAGGATACAAATTACTTAATATCAGAAATGAAAGAAGGGACATCGCTACAGATCCTATAAACATTTATTAAAAGAATAATAAAGGAATACTATGGATAACTCTATGACCACAAATTTGATAACCTTAATAAAATGAACCAGTTTCTGAAAGACAAAAATCTGCCAAAACTCACATAAGAAGAGACAATCTGAATAGCCCTAAAAAATAGGAATCAATAAATAACCTTCCAAAACAGAAAGCATCAGGCCAAGGTGGCTTCACTGGTGAATTCCACCAAACATTTAAGGAAGAAATTATACCAATTCTCTACAATCTCTTCAACAAAGCAGAAGCAAAGAGAATATTTCGTAACTCCTTCTATAAGGTCAGCAGTATGCTAATACCAAAACCAGACAAAGACATTACAAGAAAACTACAAAGATGCCATATCTCTTAGGAACATGAATGCAAAAATCCTCAATAAAATATTAGCAAATCAAATACAATAATTATTAAAAATTATATACCATGACTAAGTTAGATTTATCCCAGGCTGGCTGAACATTTAAAAATTAATTAATGTAATTCATCACATCAAAAGGTCAAAGGAAAAAGATCATGGAACTACATCAATAGATACAGAAAAAGCATTTGACAAAATTAGCATCCATTCATAATAAAATCTCTCCACTAACTAGCAAGAGAGTAAAACTTTCTTAACTTAAGGAAGCTTAATATAAGGTGATGGAAAGAGAAGTCACGTTAGGTGGTGAACTTATTATACAACAAGTTGACAATGAACTGTAGAATTGTATGCCTAAAACCTATGTAATCCTTGCTAACAGATGTCACCCCAGTAAGTCTAACAATAAAAAAGAATTTAAAAACAAAAGGTGGGCTAATAAATGTTGCCTCCACTTAAATAGCAAATGAGCGGTAAAGATATTTTAATGAAATTTAAAAAATATACCTCCATCATTTACTTTCAAAGCTGCATAATGATTTTTCTACAAAATCACCATACACCTCAATACACTTATGCTGACACTGTTGTTTTGGAAATCACTTCCTCACTGCAGACTGCACCTCTTCATATAGATGAAGCACTAGCCCTTCAAGTGTTCCTTTAGTTTGGGGAAAAGGTGGAAATCGCTAGGAGCCAGGTCTGGGTTATATGGTAGATGCTACAGCACTGAAAATTCTAGGCGTTGAATTGCATCTCTTACAGCTGCACTTGTGTGAGGCCTGGCGTTGTCATGTTGTAAGAAGTTGTTTCCTTTCTTATTCCAATCTGTTTGATTCTTCTTTTTAATGTAGTAAGAGTTAACCTTCGGAGTTTAGTGTTGTTCTTTTTTCACACTCAGAATTCCTCAAAATAGTCAACATGACTGACCTTCAGAGCCAAGTCCTGAGTTTCTAATTTTTTCAGCTGAGGCGACTCCTTATGGTGGTATTCCATGGATTGCCTTTTGTTCTTGGGGTCATAATGATGGACCCAAGTTTCATCACCTGTAATGATCTTTAAAAAGTCCTCACCTTCTTTTTCAAAAATTTCCAAAAAATTCAAGGAACTATTTCTGCTGTTAAGAATTCAATAATAGCACACTGGTTTACACTGAACGTGTGAACACTCTTCCATTTTGACGTGCACTGGGTGAAAAAGGTAAGCATCTGTGTGTGCAAGGTCAAGAATGATGGAGGAGAGATACCATGTGACTACACAGAGCTGGTTATATCCAGGTATGTCTAATGCAACAAAAAATATGACAGTGGAGGCAAAATTTATCAGCCCACCCTTGTACACACAAAAAAATCTATAGCTGATATCATAGATAATGGTGAGAAACTGGAAGCTTTCCCAGTAAGATCAGGAACAAGGCAAGGCTGTCCTCTCTCACTACTGCTTTTCAACATAGTGCTGACATACTAGTTAATAAATAGATAAGAAAATAAAACTAAAGGTATACAAATTGGGAACAAAGAAAGAACTTGGCAACACCAAAATAAGGCTAATTTTGCAAACAATTCAAAGTCCCAAGACACTGAATCACTCTTCAACTTTCCTAAGTATTTCTGGCACTTCTCCCACCACAAAAAAGAAACACAAAATCAACAACTGGTTTTTTTAAAGGTATGACTCATAAAATAAAGGACATTATCATCATCTTCTGTAAAATAGGCAAAGCAGTATTAATGTCAAAATTATATATACATATATATTACATACATGGAGAGAGAACAGTACCTATTTTTAAATGTTATTATTAAATTTATTATGAACAGTAACTGAGATCTCTGTATACAACTATAATTGACCAAAGACAAATATGTACAACCTACAGTATTTTAGCAGAAAGTTCATGGGTGTTAATACCAGCAAAAATTTAAATGTTACTTACCCACAGGTAGTAAGTGAACTGAAGTGCAAAAATTGCAATGCCTTCATTATCAAAGGATCCAGCTACTGACCGAGAAATGTAACCTGGTACAATAGCAATAAAACAAGCAGCTAAAAGTCCTGCTCCTTGGTTCCAAAGTTCTCTGGTAAGCAAGAAAGTAGATATAGATGTAAGGCCGCTAAAAGTTGGTGCAAGGAACACACATACATCTCTTATGTGAACTGTTATGTTCAATGTATTTAAAATCCAATGGATAAGGCCAGCTGTTATCATCAACCCTGGGTAAACCTAGGGGAAAAAAAAAAGATTTCATTACATATAAAATGAGGTAGCTGAAAACATTAACATAAGTCCTTTTCTTTATTATTACATATTGTTTGTAGTAAGTTTGAAAACTAGATCTCAAAAACAGTTTTTCTTCACACACTACAAAATTATTCTTTTGCATTGGATACAAGAAAAAACTCATGAGGAGAGATATATATTAATAAATAAAAAATCAAGTAGATATGATTATTAATAATGAAAGGGTTTTTCAATGAAAACTATGGGCAACTTTCTTATTGATCCCAGTATTTTTTCACTATAAATCAAGTGCCTAGTCTATCTTACCCTTAAGTTTACCATTTTAACATGCTCCCATTTTGCCCATACTTCTTGAGTATAAAAGGAATGAGAAAAGGAGAGAAGATGAAGTTATGTGTAGTATTATTTAAGTGGTATTTATAAATGATTCTTCCTTTCTTTCAAAGCCAAGGTTTGGAAAATAAACAACTCTAGCTAGGAAATGAAGGACTAGTCAGTTTGTGAATTCAAAGATAATATTTTGGGATTCCTAAAAGGCTGAATATTTTTTATACCACTTAAAATAACAGTTGTATTCCTGACCTCCAATCTAAAACAGGAACATAAAACATTAAGAGGACTCAAAGAAAAGAAAATAGGACATTTCTGAGCTATTCATAAGTGATTAAAATGGGTATTTATATTTTTATCCTTAACTAAATCCTAAAAGATTTTCTTTCTCCATCACTAAAAATGACAAAGAACATAATCAATTTCCTTCTCTATTACTAAACACCCTCCCAAGAACATAAACTCCAGAACAGAAAAGCAGAAAAAATTTTCCCAGCATCCATAACAACGACTGGCACAAAGTAGATGTTCAATACCCACTGAAGGCACACAAGAATGAAATAAAGGAAAGGGGGCAAGTATGACAATCATTACCATTCTTAAAAATAAAAATTTTGTTCCATTTCACATACAATACCAGGTCCCAGTGTCTGTCAGCTATAGTCAATGATAATGGAAATAAATTTGAAAATACCTCTAAAGGTAAGTGAATACATCCATGATTAAATGGCAGGCTGAGCTGACACACAAAATACAGCCAAAATACATAGAAGTACTGGATGAGAGAATTAAAAAAACAAACAAACAAACAAACAAAACCTAACCAAACAACAAAAACCCCACCAACAACTAAAAAGGTATATTTAAGCTCAAAAGAAAGGGAACCCTCCAGATGCCAAAAATAAAGAAGCTCAAAGTAAGTGCTGATGCCTTGGGAGCCCCCAAAATGAAAGAATAAAAAAAAGACACTCCAGGTCTGATAGACAAGGGTTGTCTGGAAAAAATCCAGCCATAAATGCCTCTATTTTTTATACTACATGGCTGGATATTTTCTGGACAGCCCTCACACATCTTAAGAACTGGAGGTGGGGGGAAGGGTATGGCTTCAACACATATCAAAGAAAAGGCCTAATTCCCAGCACAATGCCAAGGCTTATTTGTGAAACTAGACTAGACAAATTCTTCCCATTCATTAAGGTAGGCAGTAAGAAATATTTTAACTTACTTACAAAGCTTTGAATAGAAACAAAATGATTTATAACAACTTTAGGTATAAGAAACTGCAAGCTGAGAAATGACCTCTAAAAATTGTCCTAAAAAAGTGAAATCCTTAAGGGCTCCAGAAAAGGCAAGATAAAGATTACATGAATGTTCCCAAATACCAAAGACACCAGGAGTCTCAGAAAACAAGCCTCCACTAAGGATGAATTTAAGATGAAAAGTTAAACACATCAGGAAACAAATCAGAGTCATCAAATAATACAGTATGGTGTATGACAGGATTAGCACCTCAAGAAGTGTAGATAACAGCTAGCTATCACATCTCTTCAGTATCTTTCTACTTGGCCCTGGAGACCATCAAGACTACCATCCTTGTACCTTCATCTCTATTTACATTTACATAAAGGATAAAAAGATACCTCAAATTGAAAACACAGTATTTTACTATTACAGAGACCACAAGTACATTCTTGCCAAATAGAGAGAACAGTTATAAAATTTGCCACATACTAGGCCACAAATCAAGTCTCAATAAATTTCAAAGGACTGAAAATACAGAAGTTTTTATCTAACCAAAATATATTTGAAGTATAAAACAAAAACAAGGTAAGTAGAAAATCTTCTTATGCTTAAAAGTTAAACACAATTCTAAATAACCCATGAATCAGAAAAAACATTAATTAAAATACACTTTGACCTAAATGATAATAAAAATACTACATACCAAACTTATGCTATGTAGCTAAAACACTGATTAGTGTGAAATTTATAGCTTTAGCATTAACATTTATAGCTATAAATGTATAGCTTTAGTGAACATATTAACAACAAAGGTTAAAAACTGTTGAGCAAACTTCATTAGAAAGTCAAAAAAATCAAAATAAACTTAAAGTAGAAGGAAAGAAATAAATTGAAATTAATCAATACGAGACAAACATTTAATAGAAATAATCAACAAAGTCCAAGTTTCTTTGGGTTAAGAAACATAAAAAAATTGATAAATTGCTGACAAAAAAGAAATCAAGGAAAAAAAAATACTAAACTTGTATATCTCCCCAGTAGGGGTCTTGTCTTTCATTTCTCTTCAACATTCTCCTTACATTTCAAATATTAATACGAAAACTATTTTCCCTTAAGTTATCTTCTGAACATAATAATTCCCTATGAACTATATATAATGAACACTCAATTACCTGGAGTAATGAGGACAGATTTGGGAACTGAAAAATTAAATTATCTGATTTTTCTAAATTTCTATTTACTTCCAAAAAATGTTTTTTCAATAAAGTTGTTACAGAACAAAACAAAAACACACAAATAAGCTTCACTTAAGATACACTATGACAAGAGACTCCCTCATAACCTCCACCACTTGAAAAAAATACAAGGGTGCAAAAAAATGTATGCACATTTTAAGAGATGTTATCTATGTATTACATAAATACTGATGGTAAACACTTTGAGCAACTCTTATAATTGCAAAAGTCAAACGTGACTTGTATTCATCTGTTGTTATTGGTACATATTGAATATTACAATTGTAATATTTTTTTTTTCCTTTTTAAAAATGTGTATAAATTTTTTTGGCACCCTCTGTAGTGGCTATAGTGTGAGATAACCCTGAAGCAGGTATGTGTGAGGAGGGGAGAGCAGTGCCAAGGAAAGAGATTTAGTTAACTAAATACTGGTTAACCAGCCTAGGAAAATGTGTTAGATAACTATACAAAGCTTTCAAGAATTTCTATCATCTTAGCAGTTAATGATTTACTCGAATAACTATAAAATTTTATAATATGAACATAAATAACTGCAAATATACTTACAGTACCACCTACTATTCTTCCTAGTGGATACCACGCTCTTTCATCAAACCAATTTAAAAATTCATAGAACCCATGAGACGCAAGATGATGTGTTGATCTATAATTAAACCTAGAGAAAAAAGAAGAAAAAATGTTATAAAACTTTGCTTTTAATTACATTTTAAATGTAAGTGTCTTTATAGTTACCTCTATGGCTACATAAATATATCTTTTATAGCAATTTTCCTCAAACTTGAATAACAAAATCATTTTTCAAGAAATAGGCTCACACCTCTAATACAATGGTGGGCTGATGAATTCTGCCTCCACTCTTAGTTTTTGTTACATTAGACATATCCAGATATAACCAGATCTGTGTAGTCACATGGTATCTCTCCTGTATCATTCTTGTCCTTGCATACACAGATGCGTACATTTTTCACCCAGTGCACATCGAAATGGAAGTGTTCAGATGTTTAGGTCAAATAGCATGCTGTTTACAGCGGAAAAAGTTCCTCCAACTGAAATTGACAGAAGAATGCAAGCATTTATGGTGATCAGTGTGTTGATGTCAGGACAGTAAGACACTGGGTAAGGCAGTTCAAAGGTAAACTATTGGGGCAAGCAAATTTGTGTGACAACCATGAAGTGGAAGGCCTAATGACTGCAAGTGACCAGCTTCATTAAGATTGTAGAAGTATCACATTAGGTGGTGAACTTATTATGCATCAAGTTGACAATGCACTGTAGAATTGTATGCTTGAAACCTATGCAATCCTTGCTAACAGATGTCACCCCAATAAGTCTAACAATAAAAATGAATTAAAAAAAAAAGATTGCAGAACTATACAGAAATGTATGGTCATTTTGTAGAGACACAATTATGCAGCTTTGAAAAGAAATGATGTAGGTATATTTTTTATTTTTTTAAATATCTTTTCCCATACATTTTCTATTTAAGTGGAGGCAAAATTTATCAGCCTTCCCTCACACAACTACACAAAGCACCTTCTACCTCAATGCCTACAAAACTAATAATGAATGCCCAAATTAACATTTGGCCATCACTTAGGACAGAAATGGTTACAGTTGCATGTGAATTTTTTAAAAAGGTGAGAATTCACCAAATAGCCAAAGAAGTCAGTGATTCTCAAAAGATTAAAACCCACTGACAGAAGATAGCATCAAAGTGAAAGAAGTACACTTGACATAATTGCCTCCAATCCTACAACCCTAAAAATTTCATTCAGGCTAAAGAATAAATTACAATAGCGCTAAAACCATAAGAATAAACCATAACAGCACTATAAAACAAGAATATGACTTTAAGGAAAGACTTAATCAATAGAAGACAAGATAAATGTGAATAAAAGAAATAAAGACACCACAGCCCAAACTTCAAACAGAAGTAAAATGTAAACCACGGGGAAAGAAGGAGGCAATTTTAAAGATACTGTTCTGCATAAAAGAGCTACGAAGAGCAGGAGAGAATCCTGCAGAAATCCTCAGGGTAAATAGCATTAGGAATTGCCAGTCAGGCAGGTGGATCCCCTTCCTATACTATTGCCAAGCAAGGAGGTGGGCATAACAGGTATTTGCACTGCATGTAGACAAGTGAGTCAAAAAGCAGAACAATGCTAGACAGAAAGAAAATGAGTAAGAAATCCTCACATTGGTTTGATATATTCTTCACAACAGCAAGTAATGATTCGCCTTCCCACAATCGCTAGATTTTGCATTTTTAGACTAGTTTGATCAAACATCAAAAATGAGAGACCCAAAAATCAAAGTTTGAATAAAGTAAACAACATAAAAGCTAAGCATCAAAATCAACAAATAGAAGAAACTACTATCACAGAAAACAGAAATAAGAATATCTTCGGCAGGCTAAGGTTAGCCATAATAGCTTGAAAGGAAGCATAACCTAAAGGTTAATAGTATAGGCGTTATAATCATACTACCTGGGTTTAAATATCTTAGTTCCACACTTTACTAGTTTTGTGAACTTGGTTGGACAAATAACTTATGTTCTTTCTCAATGCTCTAGTTTCTTCATCTGTAAAAGAGAGATAATAACAGTACCTACATCATAAGGTAGCTATGATGAGTAAACAATATAATGTTTCTAAAGGATGTAGAGACTACTGCTACTATTATTATGAAATAAGGACCTATGATAAAAACAATTGTATGTTTCTGAGTGTCAAAATGACTGTTAAGATAAAACAAAAGATAGGCTAAATCAGTCATGTACAACCTGTGGCCCAGGAAGGGTTTGAATGTGGCCCAAGGCAAATTCTTAAAACATTATGAGATTTCTTTTGCAACTTTTTTTTTTTTTTAGCTCATCAGCTATCGTTAGTGTATTTTATGTATGGCCCAAGACAATTCTTCTTCCAATGTGGCCCACAGAAGCCAAAAGGTTGGACACTGCTGGGCTAAATAATAAATAGTTCAAAAATGAAAAGCAAATTAGAACAAGATAAAAGTATTTTGAGGAATAATGTCACCTAGATGGAGTATTAGGAGAAACTAGTTTTAGTCCCACTCACAAAAACAAAACAAGAAACAGACAGCTATCCATGAAGGAAAGTATCTCTGAAAGGCTCAAGAGCACAATTAAGATCCTACAAAACTAGTAATAAATACTGAAATTAACATTTGGCCATCACTTAGGTTACAAATTTTGCAGCACGATGAAGCAAAAAGTGGAAAATAACCACACAAAAAGGAATGCTAGGGAGGCAGGCTTAGCTGAGACATCTGGAGATAGCTAGGGACAAAGAAGAACAGAGGTTATCAATATCAGCCATGCGGTAGGTAAGTGCCATTGCAGCCCCCAGTGGCCTTTTCTGTAGAGGACCTGGAGAAGTTTTGCTGCTGAGAACATCAAAAGCCCCCAAAACAGCTACAGATTCCCTACAGCTTTCAAAGGAGAAAGAAGCCCGTGTCCATCTGTGCAGACCCCAGTGGTCTGTGCTGCAAAAGTTTTAGCCACTAAGATAACCAAAACCATCATTGTCACAGATCCCCCAGGAAGGCAGATATCACTGTGTTGTCAACAAAAAGCTGCTATTCCACTGCCTCAAAACCAGGGTTGCCACATCCCGCCCCAATCCCACAAAGTCTCTGGACACTAGAGACACTGTTGCTGTATAAGTGCTTGCACTTCAGACTCCGGCTCTGCAGCTGCTTGTAATTGAACTTGAACTGCAGACCCTGGCTCTAAGGCTGCTCCATGAGTGGCCGTGCTCCAGTCCCTGGCTCCATGGCTACTCCATGTGAACCTACCAATACCACCACCACTAAGAGGGCATCCGAGAGCCAGACCCAGTGCCTAGAGCCCTTAAGCCGTAACAATAACCCTTGGGAGAAAAAGAGATCAGGAGGTTTCCAAAAGCCCTTACCAGCCCTATGGACTCTTGCAGCTTTAGCCATTATGGATCCCTAAAATCTTAACCAATGCTAACCTCAGCTGTTGGAAGCTACACAGAGACTACATCTCTGGGTCTTCCCAGAAACAAGAACTTCTACAGCCTATTTAGCTCACACATGCCTGAAGATGAAAGTCTTTCCCCACCACAACCAATCCATTAAATGAGTAGACATCAATGCAAAGCTACAAAAAACATGAAAAATCAAGGAGACATGATACCTCCAAAGGAACACAATTATTTTCCAGCAAGTGACCACAAAGAAATAGATCTATAAATTGTTTAACAAAGATTTCAAAATAATTGTATTAAGGAAGCTTAGCAAGCTACAAGAAAACCCAAAATAGACAACAAAATCAGGAAAACAATATACAAACAAAATGAGAATTTAACAGAGAGGTAGAAATCATAAAAAATAACCAATGGAAATACTGAAGCTGATGAATACAATGAGAGAAATGAAAAATTCAGTAGAAAACATCAAGAGCAGACTGAACAAGCAGAAAAAAAGAATCTTAGAACTAGAAGAGAGGTAATTTGCAATTACAAAGGCAGAGGAGAAAAAAAAGTGAATGAAAAAGTGTAAAAAAATAGCCTACATTAATTATGGGACACCATCAAGGAAAACAGTATTTGCATTGTGAGAGTTCTAGAAGGAGGAAAACTAGAGAAAGTATGAAGCTTATTCATACTTTCTCAAATCTGGGGAGAGATATGGATGGACAAAGAAGCTCATAGGTGCCAATAACAGAGCCAACCCATACAGGACTTCACTGAAAGATATTATAATAAAACTGTCAAAAAATTAAAGATAAATTGGACCTGCATAAGGCTATCAGTGATTTGAAATCTTGCAGACCCAACATAGTATGATATATCCAAAATGATGAAAGAAAATAAATGCCAATTGAGAATACTTTACCCAGCAAAACTGACCTTTAGAAAAGACTTTCTTAGACTAAAAAAAAAAAAATCTAAAGAGTTCCTCACTACTAGATTTGCCTTACAAGAAATGCTAAAGAAAATTCTTACCGCAGAAATGAAAGGACAATAATCAGTTATGTAAAAATGTATGGAAGTATAAAACCCACTAGTAAAATAAGTATACAATCAAATTCAGACAATCCTAGCAGTATAATGATGTGTACATCTAGTATAAAGGTTGAAAGAAAAAAATACTAAAATGTTTGTAGCTACAATAATTTGCTTAAATACATAAAGATGTAAGTATAACATCCATAACATAACATGCGGGGGGTGAGGGGGTGGGAGAGAGATTCTGAATGTGACTCAAGTTAAATTATCAGCTGAAAATTGACTGTTATAATTGTAAGATGTTTTATGCAAAGCTCAGAGTACCCACAAAGCAAAAACCTATAGCAGATAGACAAAAGAGAATAGAAAGAATCAAGAACTCCCACTAAGGAAAATCTAATCACAAAGGAAGATAGCAAGAGAAGAAAAGAACAAAGAAACTACAGTCAGAAAATAAGATGGTGATAGTCTTTACCTATCATAAATTACTTTAAGTATAAATGGATGCAATTCTCCAATCAGAAGACACAGGGTAAATATATATATGTATATATATTACTTTATATACATTATATACATATATATATATATATTTGTGTACACACACACATACTTTTTTGAGGGGAAAGTAGATAGCATATTTAGGATTGGTTTAGTTTTTTGTGTTGCTGGCAAACAACTGCTTTACTTTAAATTCCTTATTGATACTCTCTGTATGATCTATTCATTGTTGAAAGTAGGGTACTAAAGTCCTCTACTATTACTGCATTGCTATTTCTCCCTTCACATCTGTTAATATTCTCTTAATATATTTAGGTACTCTGATGCTGAGTGTATATATATACTTTCAATTATTTTCTTGATAAATTGACCTTTTGATATAATGAATCATTATATAATGAATGACCTTTTGTCTGTTACAGTTTTTTACTTATATTTGGTTTGATACATGAGGGTTGTCTGGACAGTATCCAGCCATGTAATATGAAAAGTAGAGGCATTTATGGGAGAATTTTTTCCAGACAGACCTCATAAGTATAGCCACTCACAGACTCTCTTACTCTTCATCTGCATAGATAATCTTTTTCCATCCCTTCACTTTCAGCCTACATGTGTCCTTGGGTTTTATCTTTTTCCAAAGAAGACATACAAATGGCAACAGGTACATGAAAAGGTGGGCAACATCAATAATCATCAGGGAAATGCAAATCAAAACCACAATGAGCTCTGACCTCACACCTGTTAGAACTGCTATTTATGAAAAAGACATTAAGTGTACACACACACAGGAACATTATTCTACCATAAAAAAAAAAAGAAATCATACCATTTGTGACAAGAATAGACCTTGAAGGTATTATGCTAAGTGAAATAAGTCAGAGAACGACAAATATTCTATGATCTCACACATGAAATCTAAAAACAAAGTCAGAGACAACAGGTTGGTGATTGCCCAAGGTAGAGATTAGGTGGTAGGCAAAAAGGGTAAAGGTGGTCAAAAGATAACAAACTTTCAGTGATAAGTAAGACCAACCTTGACAAGGAAGCTAAGATATATCAATTTTCTTCTGCAGCGTATATTAATAAAACCTAAAGTGTTCTTTGGCTTGTCAAAGACACTACATTTTTTACTGCCTTTCTCTAAATATATAGGAAACAAATGAAAAGGTAAAAAATAAACAACTTGCTTCTGGAAAACACATATCTTTGTTTTTAATACTTGTAAACCCCACAGTTTCTCTTTATTCCAAAAAACCCTTCAAAATCTTAAGAAAAGTTTATGTGCTTGATTTAGGGAGAAGAGAATATTTCCCCTAATGGTTGTTATACTGCATGGGGTCTAGTAAAGACTTTACGAGACGATTAAAGCTTATCCAACATATACTACACTGTTTCTTTAGGAAAACGAACACTAAGTACCAACCTATTTGTAAACCAGGTTGCCTTTACGAACAAGGAGGGAAAGCCACTAAGAGGTCCTTTGTGTTTTTCATCTGTGGATCTGGTTGGAGACCTAACCACTTGATATATTTGGTTTTAAATTTGCTTTCATCTTACATTACACTGAAATACCTAACATACACTCAAAACAAGGAAATTTCATGATAACATATTGAAGCAAACACAACATACCCTTAATTTTAAAGGTTAAAAAAAATTTATGCTTATGCCTCAGCCCTAAAATTAACCTACTACTTGGCTGTTCCATTTTTAGGAAGAAACTTTTGAGGTGGGAAACAGTTTTCTATGTTTAATAGCATTTCCAGTTCTCTACAAAAATATGTCACTATATCAGAAAAACAAAATTAGAAAGTGTCTAAGAATAAATTAAGTAGAACAGTATATTATTAGCTTTAATGCTATGACCAACCTGATGGGTGCTGAAACATAATATATGGTATGTGTAAAATTTGAGTTAGAAAACCTGAAAAATAAAGGTTTCACTTAATTTATGGATAAGGAAGTAAAAGGCAGCACTCAAGATAAAACACAAGCTTCCCAAGAGCAGTGTTGTGTTTCTTTTCCCTAAACCATGTTATTACTTTCCTGAAACTATCCACCAAATACATACAAATATAACCAAACCTTTAACTAAAGTTTGCTGCTACTGACATTTTTGAGGAGGTGGGGGTAGGCAGGCTATTTTGCTTTTTGGTGACACTGGCATTAAAACGATTATCTCAAAATAAGTGCCTGTTACAATTCTTACCCTTTTCACTTCTGTATTACCTTTTTATACAGATTCAAGATTAACATACTATCATATGAACACAATAAAAACCTCAGAAATTTAGAAACCGGCTTTACAGAATAAATTCAAACTAGGAATAACCAGAAAACAACAGAAAGAGAAAGCTTTTGACTGTGAAAGAGCAAGCTATATAGAGAGGGGATGAAAGACAAATGTGTCCCCCATGCCACAAATGTTCTGTTCACCTATCTAATTTTTGTGAGACAACACAAGTGTAGTTTAGCCTACCCTTTGCAAATAAAATCTAAGAAACAGAAGAATAATCAGAAACAGAAAGGACAAAACAAAGGAGAGGCAAGCAGTTTTGATCAATGATGGTGATAAAAAAAAAAAAACACAAAAAAAACTCCATATATAAGCTGCAAAGGAAGGAGAGAAGGGAAATGTTAGAACACTGTATCAAGTATTAACACATCTCAACAGCCTCCTTTAGTCTGAAGCCTTGAATTACACCAGTGTTTTAATTTACTTTGAGTTAAAATACCAATTTACTTTAGTTAATTAAACTTAAGTTTCTATAAAAAATAAGGATACATGGATTCTAAGTGAGGGCTCAGGGTTGTCTCCTATGATTAGAGAACATGTCAAATAGATAGCCTATTTTTCAAAGCCTCAAAAAACTCTTGCCTGTCAAGACACTGGGCATTAGGGTGGTTTTCATTTTTTAAAGTAATAATCTTTATAATTTCAAAACTCTTGAGCAATTAATATGTACCAGGTTTCTAGTAGACACTAGGAATGAAGCAGTGAAAGACAGGCAAAGTGTCCGCTCTCCTAGAGCTTAAGTACAATAAACACAAACCAGATTATTACAAATTAAAAAAAAAAGAAGAAAAAGAAAAAAACCCTTAGAGGCTGGACCCATGCCCGATGGATAGACGATTAGACAAAGCACAAAGATGTTAAATAACTTATCCAAAGTCACACAGCCATTAAGTGGTCAAGATGGGATATGAACTAGTCAGCTTTGACTCTGGTGCCCACATTATTTGTGCTAGTAATCATTTGCACTGTGAACCTTAACAGTAAATTTCAAGCAGTTCCCTATACTTGAGGCATTTCAAAGAGCCTTTCTGGGACTACCTGTCTGATATGAGTAGAATATACATTTTTGAAGAGTGGGATAGACACTTTTGAATAGAAAAGGGTACCGTCCTGTTTAATCCACATTTATCTGCTTACATATTAGGTTCTTGTGTATATTCTCATTTGAAAAAAAGGCTTCAAAAGATAAGTGTCTGAAAGATACTAGCATGTTTAAAATTATACAGGTAAAACCCATTAGTATAATTCTCTTAAGCTGAGTTAAGATGAAATTTTGAACCTTATGTTTTTGCCCGTTCTTAAGTTACTTTGGAAACAAAGACAGAGAAGTCCAATATATCTCTGATAATATTATCTTTCCAGATTTCAACTTTTTGGTACAAATACTACCTTTTAAAGAATCACGGCCAGAAGAGTCACTACCTTGAATGTTGCTATCATCATGCCAGAGAGATAAGAGAACTTTGGAGAGTCGAGCACAACAAATTCTCAGCTGGGAGAAAATACAAATCATTTACACCCTCAATTCATTGGCCAGTACTAGTCACATCGTCTCCCACCCATGTGCTCAAAAGAGAAGGAAGCCAAATATTGACGAACAGCACCAATGGCTACCAAATATATTGTGCTGTTAGATAAAGCAAAATTCATTAGTCTGTACAATATGATTCTTCTGGGCCAAAAACAAAAGGTCATGTGTGCATGTACGTGAGGGCTTTCTGGGGAAAAAAAAACACAGTCATAAATACCTCTATTTTTCATATTACGTGGCTGGATACTTTCTGGACAGTCCTCATATTCACCTAAATATTTCAAAGACTCTGTATCCTTTAAAGAATCTCACCAGACTACACAACAAGCTGTTAATAGATTACGCCTATTATGTATTGAAAAAACAAACATTTTTTATACAATGAGCAATTGTTAAAAAAAATAAAGCAAAACCAAAAGGCCTAGGCAAAGAGAAAAGAATTATAGTCAGAAAACTTTATTAAGTACAGCTAAACCAGTAACAGCTATCACCGTATTATAAGCATTATACGTAATGTATAAAATGCTTTTTTCTTTTTAGAAACCCTCCAACAAATACTACTCTCACATGGAGATACAAAGCAAGTGGTCCCCATCACTGCCTTGATTTCTTCTCCTCCCAGCTCCTTTCTTATACTTCATATATTAACCAATTCAACCAATGTCACTCTCCAGATTTCGAAAAACTCTTCTCAATAAGTTATAATTTCTAATCTTTACTCCCTCAAAGCTTATCTCTCATCTTACAACAATGTTTAAGCATGAATATACTTTATTTTCTAGAAGACTTGCTATCCCTCTCCTTGCTCTTTCATCCAACACAGGCTTGTTTTACATCAATCCCCTGTCCTATCAGAGACAAACTTACCATATAAATTTTAAAGTACTATTACTGTACTTTAGGATACTCTAATGATAACATGAAAATAGTATCTACTTTCATTTGCATATTCAATGTATCAAAAGAAAGTAGAAAGAACGAGAAAGTATATTTTCTCACAGGATTTTTCCTTCACACTTTTAAAACTGTTTGCAAGGTATAAAACAGAGAAGAACTAGGAAATTCTATTTGATCTAAAAAGACCGGTTCACTTTTATAAGGGGGATGTTATGCACAGATCAAAAACTTAGTTGATAGAAAGCAGTCTCAGTTTTTATGAAAAGAAATAAAGAATGCAAGACAGGTTAATTCTATTGTTTTCTATCGTCCATTATTGCAACATCTTGCAAGAGATAGTTTTATCAATCATCATAATCTATCAATATTTGAACAAATTACTTATCAGATTTAAAGTTTAACAATTAGTTCTGTATTTCTTCCTCTTTCCCTGTTAAGTATTTTCTAATAACAAAAGAATTTCAAGTATGACTGCTTCTCTTCTTTTATAAATTTATAAATAACAATTTACTCTTTATGCCATTTTCCTTAAATCTTTAAACAGTCTTGTTACTGACAAGTGAGACAATTCTTCATATATCCATTTCAGAAAGTAGTCTTTATGAGATTTACTTTTGTTTATCTTAAGAAATCATTCTCCCTCTCTTTCTGGAAAAAAAAAAAGCCAAAAATTTGTAGGGTTCGGTAATTTGTAGTTCCCTTTGGCTTTCACTTTCAGTGGTTCTCAACCTTCATAATGCTGCGACCCTTTAATACAATTCCACAAGTTGTGGTGACCCCCAACCATAAAATTAGTTTCGTTGCTACTTCATAACTGTAATTTTGCTACTGTTATGAATTGTAATGTAAATATCTGATATGCAGGATGTATTTTCATTGTTACAAACTGAACATAATTAAAGCATAGTGATTAATCACAAAACAATATGTAATTATATACTGTGAAATATTTATTTCTAATGACAAATAAATGAAATTTTGTCTTGAATCATGGTGTAGCATGGGTAACAGTCTTAATATAACAACAATAAACTACATTGCTACATTTTGCAACAGTATGCGTAAAAAGCCAATGTCAGTGTGTAGGTTGAGATGGCTTCTTTCTCACCAGATCAGAAATTCTCGAGGCAGTCTTTGCAAGAGCACAACGAAGATCATCTTCCACAAGTCCACTTCCGTATTTAGACTTGATAACCCACAAGCTGGAAAACCCTGTTTCACAATGATACATTGTTGGAAATGGAAGAAGAAGGCGCAACACAGTCTCAGACAGAACAGGATATGACTGCAAACACTTGATCCAGGCTTCTGGCAAGTGCAAATGGGGTGTCAGGTAGATTTGGAAAGTACGACGAAATTTTGTCTGCAAGCATGTGCAAGTGGTCTTTCACAGAAATTATCATCATAATCCTTTTGTCTGGTTCAATGTCATGTTCCTCAAAGAAAGCAGATGAGATAGGCAACATGTAAATTTTATTTTCATCCAATTTTTTTTGCCAAAGCTGCAGTTTCATTTGGAATGATCGGATCTTTTCAGACAAATTGAGGCATGTAGCAGCATTTGGTCCTTGCAGTGATAAATTTAACTCATTCAAGATGGCAAAGATGTCGACCAAGTAAGCTATTTTCTGCAGTTCACTTTTATCGCTGAAAAGTGCTTCAAACTGCGGTCTTGAACATTTTGAGTTTATCATGAAGCTCAAAAACACGTTTTAAAACTTTTCTTCTCGACAATCATCTCACTTCAGTGTGAAACAGCAGAGCATTGTTCAGCACATCCAACTCGTTGCACAGTTGCAAAAACAGTCAACTGTTTAAAGTGCTCGTCTTTATAAAACTGACAGAACTTATGATGCTTTTTATTACTTCTTGTAACTCTTGTGGCAGTGTCTTTGTTGCTAATATTTGCTGACAATCATACAGTGAGTTCCAATGACTTCTGGTGACTCATTCAGTACCAAACATTGAAATCTAGATCGACATCCTAGCATAGCTAGAGCACCACATCTGTGCAAACACCACAAACCTTTTCCCAAGAGATGTGATGCTCTTTCAGAAATGAACCAACGGGTCAAATACATCACGTGCAGTAGTTGTCGTTTTAAGAGATTTGCAAAAAAGAAACTCATCTTTAAAGTCGCAATCATTAATATACTCCACGTAAACCAGTAACTGTGAATAGTTTGCAACGTCTGTAGATTCATCAAGCTGGATACTAAATATTTGAAGTGGAGCAGATTTAATTTCCTGGATTACCTGATCAAGAATATCAGCAGACATGTCATCTATTCTTCTGCAGACAGTGTCGTTAAATAAGGAAATTACACTCAATTTTGTAACAAATTCGTCTCCAATCATAACTCAAACAATGTCTTTGGCCACTGGCAACAGTAAATCCTCAGTAATGGTGTGAGGTTTCACAGTTCTCAGAATTCTGAGTGCCACCAAATATGAAGATTCAATGGCCGCTATGTTTTGTTTGTGGTACTTGCCACCAGTGTCAAGTCTAGCTTTCTTGAGTCCATCAGCTTTGCTTCTAAAATAGTTGGTATCCTTGCCGGCAAAGCTTGGATGCTTGCTATCAAAATGGTGTTTTAGTTTGTTCAGCTTCATAGATTCGGCTGACAGAACTTCACAACAAATAACACATTGCGGTTTCTCAATTCCTGCTGTAATTACTGAGGTAAAACCATACTGTAAAAAATCCTCACTATATTTTCTTTTCCTTTTTTTTTGTTATGTGGGTAGTTCCCTGGTTGGGAATTGAACCCAGGCTGCAGTGTTGACAGCGCCGAAGCCTTAGCCACTAGGCCACCAGGGAACTCCCTATATTTTCTTTTCTTAATGTTCTTCTCTACACGATCCATTGTCATGGGATGTTTGCTAATGAAAATAATATATAATAATAGCTTTAATAATACAAAAGATGATACATGGCATAGTTCAGTCAATACAGGTCATTAAAGTTTCCTATGATTTACCATTCTGTGTTGTTGTTGTTTTTTTTTACATACCTGTTACTATCACAAGGGGGCAGTATTCACATCAACCACAGCTGAACATAAAAAGAACGATCAGCATCCAGATTAAGTTCCGATGGCATATTTTTTTTTTGCAGTAGTTAATCATTTTACAGTATATGACTTTACATTTACCTAGTAAATACAATTCATAAGTGTCATTTTACCTTCAATACTGCTGCTTTCTACTCAGTAGCTGCTCTCTACACATGTATGACTGGTCCACGTAAGTACATTATGGTGCCAACCCGTCACATACACCTGTATTTGTATGAGGTGTATGTGATGGGGTTGGCGCGATGATGTCATCACGCTGGGTACTCGTATGTGGGCTTATCTGCATGTGGGCAGACTCGCCTGGAGACAGATAGAGGTCAGTTCCTAAGACCATCGGAAAGGGTTGTTTGACCCCCCAAAGGGGTCGCGACCCACAGGTTGAGAACCGCTGACTTAGATTATTCAAGTAATTTATTACACTATCTAAAAGTAGAGTCTCCACTTTAAGTAAAGCAATGGAAGCTTACCTTGTCCATTACATACTTAATACTTAACTATTTCAATTAGTCTCTTTTCTCCTAGAATTAACCTAGGACAGTGGTATCCAACCTTTTGTCTCCCCTTGGGCCACAATGGAAGAACTGTCTTGGGCCACACATAAAATACACTAACACTAATGATAGCTGATGAGCTTAAAAAAAAAAAAAAAAAAAAAAGTTGCAAAAAAGATGTCATAATGTTTTAAGAATTTGTGTTGGGCCGCATTCAAAGCCATCCTGAGCTGCAGGTTGGACATGCCTGGAGCATTTCATTAAAATAAAAGGCTTTTCCTATTTATTCAAATATAGTAGCAAAAACTGTAGTATAAAAACACAAGAAAAAGCACTATCTTTTAAAAAAGCTATTAGGTTACAGAAAAGATGTATTTTACTAATTTCAGAGTTCTACACTGCTTCCTAAAGAACTCTGTTTAACCATATTTGGCTTTGTTAGAATAAGCAAATCTATGCTAAGCCGTATAACAGCTTGACTCTTTCCTAAGGAAGACCATCTGAACACCAAATCTCTAAATGTGACACACTTCCCTAAAGCCAATGTACACCCATGTTTTTGGCCCAAACTTCCAGGGAAAAAAATCTTTCATTTTAATTTTTCAATTCAAATTTTTATTTGTTTATATTTAGGTACTTGTTTTTTGTATTATAAAGGAATTTTAGCATTTTTAAAAACATATGGTACAAGAAATTTTATGTAATACTTTTAACTCATAAGCATAAATAGAAGAAAAACATCTATATAGACACAGAATTAGTACTACCCATGTATAATGCACATCCTTATTTCCCCCCCACAAATATGGGCAAAAATGTGTGCAATATACACTGCAAAATATGGTAATGTCTAGCCCTGAAACTGACTTCGTCCATTTTTTTCTCTTCTCATTTAATATTTCTTTTTCTATTTCATGCCTTAGAATTAGTAGGGTATCTTAATATAATTTATTAGACTTATCCTTAAAAATATCTCAGGATATCTATTAGTACTTTCAAGATAAATTTGCTACGTTCGATCTCTATAGATTATGATCCAATAAACTTCTGAAAATTTAAATTCTCAGAATCACATACTTATCTCAATAACAGATATCTTACTTGCTCTCTTTGAGAAAAAGGATAGTATCAGCACCAGCATTGTGAACTATGTCTTCACTTGAAACTCTAGAATAGCCACGTCCAACCTACAGCCCTGGACGGCTTTAATTGTGGCCCAACATAAATTCTTAAAACAATACGAGATTTTTTTTAGCTTATCAAGCTATCGTTAGTGTATTTTATGTGTGGCCAAAGACAATTATTCTTCCAAAGTAGCCAAGGGAAGCCAAAAAGGTTCTCATACCTTGGGGCAACAAATAGGGACAGGTGAGTGGTATACATGCCTTTCATAAAATTGAAGATGGGTGACTGTGCAACAGAGATGGGCAAAGAGAATCAGTATGATACCTGGAACTCAGTTTTAATAAAAAGTACATAAAGAAGCTGAGAGTCTGAACACCGATTCTCTTACACATGCTCATGGTCTAAATCCCTTAAATAAAAAAGTCTTCAAGTACCATATACATAGATTTTCTTAGTCACCATGCTCCAAATACTGGAGTTAAGACTTGGTCTTCATTTTTCTCCTTTCACTATTGTTACCTGTCTCTTTTCCTTTGTCCATCCCCTGAACTTTGACTACTGCACATGATTCTCAAGTACGCAATTCCTTTTTCTAAATTTTAAATTCATATATTGAACAGCCTACTTGAATAAATACTTAGATGTCTTCACAGGCACATCATCCTCAACATATCTAAAACTAAACTCATTATTTACTCTGCCCTCCACTACTAAAGTTGCTTTTTATCTTAGTTTAAATATTACCATTATCACAGGTATTTGGGAATCACCTTAGATTCCTCATTCCCTAAACCTGGCTCTTAAAATTCTCCTAATTAAAGCCCTCTTCATATTTTATCTAAACTATTTCATTTGCCTCCTTAATGACTTCCTAGCTTCTACCTACCAGTCCATCCTCCACACAGACAATTGTTTCTCTAAAATGAACTATTAACTAATCCTTCAACTGTTTCCAAAATCTACAGGATAAAGTGCTAAATATTCTTAAAACTCTCTCCCTATCTCCACCCTAAAATAGTTGCTCCCTACTTTCTTCTCAACTTATATACCTAAACTTCTAGTTCTTTCCTAAACATGTACTGTTCATGCTTTTTCATATGTCTATACCATTACACAAACTGTTCTTGTTGCCTGAAGAACTAATCCTGTCTGCTCCCACACCAACTACCTTTAAAGACCTAACGGCTCTTTTAAAGACACCTCCTCCTAAGCATTATTATCCTTTTCAGATAAGAAATGGCACTCCCTCTTTTATAGCTCCACTGGACCTTGCACTTCACATTTTACCTCTTTCAAACCAACATACTAAATCAAATTAATTCATCTGTTAGGCCCCATCCTGAGTGAATAATAATAACAAAAACAAATAGTGTCCATTTAATGTGTGCTTCTTAGGAATTATACATTGTTATCTAGTAAGTACCTTGATTTGTTTAGTTCATTAAATCTTTTTAACAACTAAGACGGTTTTACGGCCATTCCCAATTTACAGATGAGAAGACAAATACACAGATGTTAAGTAACTTGCTCAAAGTCAACTTAACTAATGAATAGCAAAGTCAGAAGACTATCTCCCATGATTTGGTCTCTAAGCAAAGATGAATAATTCGATTTTCCTACCCTTACCACAAAGTAGTGTCTGGCATATAGTAGTAAGTTGAATAAATGTTTGTTAAAGCGCCTTTGAACATTTTACATAAAATTCAATTTTAAAACATTTTTCCATGAATGACCCAAGTAAAGTGAATTAGTGCTAGTGTGAGGTTGTGACTGGCATACAAATGCTTTACCTTCCACCCTAAGGTAAACTATTTTTTCTATAGAAATTTACTGTTCAAGTAGAAGGTAATAAAAATAGCGTAAATGATTTAATTAAATTTTCATTGTATGAACACTCCATATACTTTAGTCAATCTTATGGTCTGACCTCTGAAGTCTTTCATTAACCTTCTATATCACTCACAACACCATTCGGTGTTACATACAGAAATGAAAAATATCTGTTGCAGCCAAATGAATTTTTGTTCCACTTTTTTTTTTTTTAATATAAATTAGTCTGAATAAGGATTTAATTGCCACAGTTACCAATCTCAGCATTTGATCTGGCCCATACCACCTTTCTTACTATATCTTGGAACACTGGGGCCTTATTTTTTGTTCCTTCAACATGCCAAACTTGTTCCTACCTGGAGAAATGTTCTTAACTTGGATCTTCACAGGACTAGCTAACTCTTTGTCATTCTGGACTTAAATTTATGAACTCAAGAAGAGACTACCATTAGAAACATGGAAATATCACATTAGTCACATCCCAGACACCGGCTGGTATGTTATTGAAAGTTTATTTTCTTCACAGCCTTTATCACTAATTAAATTTATCTTGATTTTTTTGTTGTTGTTTATATGCTTGCTTGCCAGAAAATATGTTACATTACAATAGAGACCCTGTGTATATCTAAACACTTGGTAACATAACTGTGTTATCATACAGTAACTATTTGTTAAATGACTTGAATGTTGACAGTACCATTAGTATTAAAAGCATTTACCATAGTTCACATACAATGCAATCAAAGACTATTTCAAAGAAAAAAAAAATCAGTGTTTTCTAAAATTCTAAGATCTGTATCTTAGAGAAGCACAGATACAAAAATTCAAGACTAGATAAAAGCACACAAAAATATAGGGCATAAGGGCCTATGAATTTAAATTTTAAATCTCACTTCATTTCCCAGCAACCAAAGCCAAGGAGGAGCATGAGTAATTTACTTCTCGACAGGTAAAAAATGTTATTTGCTCAATCAAATTAAGTATATCAATATGGCAATGTTTTTAAACTAAAATAGAATACAAATATAAAAACACAGTGACTCTAATATAAATTTGCTTAAAATATGAAGTTTATCCTAATAACTAATTTTTGCAAGAATCATGCTATTTTATCTTCTTACAAGTTTTCAAAGCTAGATACCACCTCAAGGATAAAGAGCAGAAAAACTAGAAATAAGAAGAGTCAGGGCAGAATAAATTAACAGGTGACATAGGATATACATACAGCTACAGTTTCAGATTTTGACATCCCTAAAATCCTTACCAAGAAATACACATGCATATTTTCCCTCACAAAATTGGTATTACAATTCAGAACAAGTATTTCTGGCCAAAGTTTCCAAAAACAAAAAATCAGGTTTACTGAAGGAAGTATTTCCCCTTTATCACCTATATCTGGGATGGTTTGGAACACATGAAAAGAGGCTAGCCTGTGGAACCCAGTAATTATGATTTAGTTCTGCAACCAAAAAAGGTCAGAAAAATCGTAAAGCAATGAAGAAATGACGGGAACCACAGACATATCAAATACATTTTCAGTGTTCAGTAAACTATGGAGCAATTTCTTGCCAAACTTCGAGTTTGTTATGTTTCTGAAAAATTAGCAAAACTATCAGCTGACAATGAAAAAACCTCATAGACAACAGGGAGAGGTAGGGTTTTTCATTTTTGTGGGATAGGGTCTCTGAGAATCTGATGAAAATGTGGATTATCTCATCAGAAGAATTTTGGAGAACTTTGAATTTCTTTTTAGAAAACCCTTGACACATAAGTCACAAAAGAAAGATACTTTTTTCCCCAGCAGTAAGAATTCTGTTGAGTTACCTTCTTCAACAGTTCAGAGAAAATGACACCTGTGACCTACCAAGGCAGTTTTGGCAAACAGAGACCACATTTATTTTTCAAGCTTCTGACCCAGCCATTAGATCATTTAAAATTTAACATTACTTTCATCAGGCAAAATAATAACATCACCATCACAAGGAGTAGACTACTTAGGAAAGTGCTATGTAACCCCCTGGTTCTTTATCAAATTACTGATGTGCTTAAGGGCTATTTTTCATCAAAAAAGTAAAATTTTTCCTTCTTTGCCCTATCTCAAGAAATTAAGGAGAGATGGCAGGAAGAAATTCAGGAGAAAATAGAATTAATGTTTATTTTATTACTCTTAAGCAGATGAGAACTAAACTTCACACATAAAAAATCTGATTTTTAAATTTCAGTATACAAATATAGCACTCTCCTATCTCAAACTGTAGTTGGCAAATTTGTAGTTGGAGTCCCTATCAACACTTAAACATAGATGTCTTTTGTGCATCCTAGAACAGAAAAAGCTAGAAGCTGCATAAGGAAAATACTGAACACAAGATTCTGTCATAAAGCAAATATTCTTTTTGAAAATATAACCATAAAATATGGATATCAACTTATGAATAAATTATAGTTTACAAATAACTTTTCAATCAGAGCCAATAAGCCTAGGTATTATGCACAGAAGTACAGAATTCTAAGAGCCAAATGCTAACTTGATCCTTGACTTCAAGAAGCTGACAATCTTTGACAATCTTGCAGGAGGGACAGGCAATAAGCAAATACAATCAAGAGGAGAAGGGAACACATGGGGTAAAAAAACACATGACTTTTTTTTTAAGTTCTCAAGTATAATTTAATGCATTAAAATACATCAATCTGACATGTTTGATTAGATGAGTTTTGACAACCAACAACCACAACTATCACCCTAAACCATCATCCAAGAAAAGTTGCCATATGCACCTTTCCAGTCACTTCCCCATCCCAAATATTTGTAGTTCTTTCAACACAGATTCATTTGTTTTCAGATTTAATATAAATGGATCATAGATTCTACTTCTTAGGTGTCTGGCTTATTTCATTCAACACGTTTTTGAGATTTATTCATGCAGCAGCACTATGTTCCTTTTGTATTGCTGAGTAGTATTCCATTCTTCTATGGAAGTACACAAGAACTGTTTCCAGTTAAGGCAATAATTAATAAAACTGTACATTCTTGTTCTTATAAAATAAGGATGAGCATTCCTGTAAAAGTCTTTTTTGAGGACATGTGTTTTCATTTCTTTGGGTAAATATTAGCCATTCCACTCTTAGTTAAAGAGTATACATATATTTAAAAATATTAACTAGTTATCCAAAGTAGTACCATTTATACTCACACCAGCAATGTATAAGAATTCTACTTCTGCCATACCAAGTTTTTTTTTTTTTCTTTTTATTTAAGGAGTCCACTACCAGCAATATGTTGTGCTGTGGTGAACAGGATGGACCTATTCTCCCAAAGCTCTCATGGAAGGCTTTTACAACTGACATCTAACTTAAACCTTAACTGACTGTTTAAAAAAAAGGCAGGAAAAGAATAAAAATGGTCTAGAAAGAAGAAAGAATATGTGCAAGGGTAAATATGTACATGCATTGTCATCATAATACTAATAGAAAATAAAGTTAGATCAAGTTTTATGATGGCAAAAATACCCTTTAAATTTTAAAGTTTAAAAGAATAAATGAGAAAGCAACCTAGGAAGAGTAAGTTTTTAAAAGTTGAATAAGTCTTAAAGAGATATTTGTATTTAATTAAGTCTTTATTAGATGCTCTCATGGAGTCACATGCCTTCACTGCATTTGTCATTCTTGACTGTCTCAAGTCTACCTCCCTCACTAGACCAGAATGATGTGTATCTGGGCTCACATCATTGAATCCACAGCACCTGGCAAAGAGGTAACATTTAGAGATGGGAAAGGTTTATCAAGGGTATTTGTATTGCTGCATAACAAATTACAACAAACTCAATGGCTTAAAACAACATACATTCATTCATTATCTCAGGGTTTCATGGGTCAGAAGTCCAGGCATAGTGAAGGGGATCCCCTGCATAGGGTCTAACATGGCTGCAAACAAGGTATCACCAGGATTGGCTTCTCATTTGGAAACTGAATTAGGTAAAGAGTTTACTTCCAAGCTCACTTAGTTGGTGAATCCATTTCCTTGAGACTACAGAATGAGGGCTGTTGGTTGGAACCTCAAAGAGGCTACCTGCAGTTACTTGCCACATGAACCTCTCTAACATGGCTACTTACAACATATCGCCAGCAAGGAGAGACTGGTGCAAGTCCACTAGTAAGACAAAGTCTTATATAACATAACATAATCATGGAAGCTACACCAATCACCCTAGACTCTGTCCACAATTCTATTCTTCAAAGTCTATGAGAAGACAGGCTCTTTAAAAAGTATTCACTCTGTGAAGTTTATACAGTCGATTATAAATCTCGGAATTTGTTTGCAAAGTAGTGTTAAGATTTTACAAAACTGGCAAGGTTAACAATGTATTCACCCAGTAAATGAGAAAGCAATTAATACCACCAACAGAAATGGCCAATTATGAATGCCAATATAAGTGTAAGAGAATCAAGAAATAAAGGAAAAGAACAGAATTCCACAAAGTGAAAACAAAAATAGAACTGAAAAGCAGTATGAGAACACCAATGATCACATCCAGGATTAAATGTCTTCTGTTCCTTACCTTCTCATTTACCCTATCATTAAGTACACTCATGCTACACAAGGTACTAGACCTACTTAAGTCCCACTAGTTGGCATACTTCATATATACCTAAAATTCAGCACATATGGGAAAAAAAGAACCAAGATAAAATAAAATTACAAAGCAGCTAAGGCCACAAGCTAGAGTTGGCATTTCAATTTACCTTTTATTATTCCTGCCATCTAGTGAAGGATCAAAAACAAAAGCATGCCAGACTGACATGCAAATAAGTAGTCAGGGCAGAAAAAAAAAATCCAGTTTACGAAGACTATTAAAACTAACTATAAATCCAATTCTGCCTAGTGATACATATGATTACTGTTTAGAAAATCATATTAAACACAAAGCTATTTTATAACTTAAACTACAGAAACTCATATGTGAGGATTTATTCAAGTCTAGTATGATTATAGAGACTATTATCAGTGTTTAAAAATGGCAAAACAAAATTTCAAAGGATTACTAATGATACAGAATAAAAAGTCATTTCTTACTGTTATATTTTTTTAGTAGGTCAATTCTGAGGTTTGAAAAGACCCACAAACACATGGATTAACCACTGCCACACCATCAAATCACCCACCACTACTCATTTATGTACAAGCAGTTCCAACTGGTGTTAATACTTTCAACTAACCTCCCTACTCTTACAACTGATGGATGGGTCATTCTCATTCAAGATCTTTCGTAAGCAGAGAACAGGCTGTATGTGTCAGACTGACAAACTAACTGCTTCTCTACTTCACAGCAACACATGGAAAAAACCAAGGGTTGTCCAAAAGCTGAAAACATCCTGCAGTCTTTTTAAGAGCTTCTCTCTCTACCTTCCTACTTAAGGTGAGATGCATTACAAATTAAAAAAAATTAGAACTCATAAGAACACACAAAGCAAAGCTTCTTCCAAACACACACTAGGTGAAAACAGGATCTATATTTTAGTCCTTTCTCTTCCACCTTAAATGGCAGGGACAGCAATCAATTTTCATAAGTATCCATTTAAAAAAGGAAAGGTCTCTTCTGTTTTATAAAGGACACAAACTAATTGGAAAAAAAAAAGAACAACGAAAAGCTAGACCAAAAAACTACATCAATATAGTAAGTTGATATAAATGTTCGAATGCCATTCAAATAATTCTAGGGCCACAAATAAAAGTGTATTTGATAAGTTAAAACTTATCCAATGATACCCTTTGCTCACTTAAACCCAATACAGACTGAAATCTAAAAAACCTAGACAAAAGGGACAGGTGCACATGCTTGCGTGTATTCTTTTTCTTGCTACATAGCACACACATGTGATTGTCATAAATATTTAAGTTGTGCATATATTCATATATTATAAAAACAAGATCAACAAACATATATAAACATCTTTTCTTTACATTTATTTATTATTAGATATCTAACTCAGTGACATTATATAATTATATAACATACTATATAAATAAGATTTCCAACTAACAAGAATTATCTAGAGTAATAATATTCCATGGCTCACAATTTACTATGATTAAAGGACCAAAATGGTTTGGCTAACTAATAAGCTCAAAAGCAAAATGAACATCATTCAGGGGGAGAAAGCAACAGCAAGGAATAAACTAAACAAAACAATCACACAATATAAACAATGTATATTCTCTGGACATCTTATGCTTTAAGACTTAGGGAAGGCCTATTCATAAGCTATCGTATAATGTTAAAATCTGACAAATTAACTACTGAAGAGCTGGGTGTAAAAATACTTAGTCACCAAAATAAACTGGGGAGATGGTATAAATGAGCAGCTACTCTATTTGTTTAGTTTTTAAAAGTATATATGCTTCTATTATAATTTGGATAAACTTGGTGTTCACATGAAATGATTTTTTTAAAAAAGGATGAATATTTCAAACATGTTAGACTGTCAGTCCTAGTTATAGTCTTATGACTTTGAGAAAGTCAGTATATTATTAGGTCTCAGGCTCATCATCTATCAAATGAAGCAACTAGACCAGTCTTTCTGAATCTGCATTGCATGGCACATTAATTTTTTAAATCGTTCAGTGACTTCTAAATTAAATATAATAAAACTAGGTTGAATAAAATTACCAATCTATTCAAGAACTTTCCAGCCTTTAACATAGTCATGTGTATAGTAGAAGTAAGTAGATGGAGTATGCACCTTTTTTCCAAATTTAAATTCTCATAGGTTGTTTTGTTTTGAACTACAATTCCTGAGATATATGTATTGCAGAATATGCTTTGGTAAGCATCATAACAAATAATGTCTTATATCCTCTTCTAGGTATGAAGTTTATTCTATATTCCAGGGAAACCAAGTGATCCCATTAACCAGTTTTAATCATCCTATTTTCAAACAGAAAAGAATGAACAAAACATACTCAAAGAGTTAGGAATATAAAGAATAAAAGGAGAGTGAATCAGTTTTCTCCTCCCCTTGAAAGGGGTTGAAAGAGAGGTGATCAGGAATACTGACTTATATGAAAGTTTTAGTATTCTTCACATATCTAACATAATTTTATTAATTTCTATAAAATATGTATTAAACTCAGATTAGCATGTTTTTGGTACACTATTTTAAAACATGTTTATTCTGAAAATTACAAATGTTAAAAAATGCATTTATTAAATTATAAATAGACTTTTCTCCTTTTTAAAAAGAAATACAAATGGTGTTACACTATGCTCAATATGGTGGAATATGGCATTATACTTTTTGTCAAATTACTTAATGCCTATACTTTATCATGATAACAATGTATAAACCTTACAACAAATATGTTATACTTTACTTCTAAGGAAGGGGGATTCTCATGCATGACACTGAAGTAGAAGAATCTGGGACAGGAAAGAATAAAAATGAATGAGGCTCCGCCAGTCACATAATGGCTGGTGTCACTGGTGGAAAACATTTCTGAGTCAAAGTCTAAAGATGCTCTGTATTCTACTACACGTCAAAGAATCCCTCCAATAAGTGTAAGTACTGTTACAACTTTAATTTCTGTCTTAGAATCTTAGATACAAGAAATCTGAAGTGACATAAAAATAAGTCATGCTGACTGAAGCACTGCTTCTACACTGAAGAGATGTACTAAAGTGTGCCTTCAGCATATACATTATAATGATCAGAAACTATACTTTTAAATAGAACAATCTTCCTAAGTTTAAAGGTTGGGAAGAAGTATCTACAAGTTTATTTCTGCATATTGTGTGTATTCAGGCAAACTGTTCGTTTTATTTAAAGTCCTGCATTGTGGAATTCAAAATTACTCTGTGGCATTTTCAGTTTTAAAGCAACTCAGCCTATGGTGTTCTTTTTTGAACTACCTAAGGCAAATGTCTGAATATTAATTGTGAAACTGGCTTCCATTATAATTTTATAAAAATGTTTTGACTACAATACTTAAGAATCTTAATTTCCACAACAAAGTTTGGAGGTAGAGTCAATCAAGAAAATCGCAATTATCAGCCAATTCCTTTCTCCTCTCTTCTGAGAATGCTAGCACACCCTCAAAGTGGGAGAACTGATAGCTGAACTAATTTATCAAAACTACAAGTGTCTGAAATGTATTGGCAGATCCTGACTGATTTAACTTTATAATTTAGAGGGAAAATTATTGAAAAACGGGAAAGGCAGGTAAGACTAGAAAGAACTTGGACCTGAATGTACTGGTCCTTGCTCCCTCACTCTGAGCAAGTCACTGGGCAAACCTAGCCTGAGTTTCCTCATAACAAAAGTCACGCTTTATCTAAAACATTATAATTGACCATAAATGAATAAAAATACTTGTAATTTTCTAAGACTCAATCTTTTGGAGGGGGAGGGGTATAACAAGTAAACTGATGAAAGCGTCATGCCATTCTTAACCGTACATGATTGCACCTGTTATTCTTTATACCAAACGTACCACCTGAGGCTGCTGACTTCAAGGTCTATCTCTTAAAATACTAAGCAATGCTTCCTTTTATTTGTAAAATGGGGGTAATAAAATATCTATCTCATTAGATTGCTTAAGAAGCAATAAGCCACAAAATGAATTAAGATTTGCAAAAGATTTATCCCAGACTTAGTATCCGTCCTCAACAAATTCCAAAACACCCCAATAAAACACTAACAAAAGAAATGCACAGGTATTTCATAGAAGAGTAAATAAAAATGATAAACACACTGTGGTAGCCAGTCTCCAAAAATGGCCCTAAATAATTCTGTCCTCTCTTGTATATGCATCTTTTCCCTTGACCGTGATAGGCCTATGTCCATTTTGAACAATAAAACAGAGGAAGTGACACTGATCATTCCAAGCCTAGCCCTAAACCGGCCTGGTAGCTTCCTGTCTCATGGAATGCTTTCTTAAAATTCAGCCACCCTGCAGTGAGGCAGCCCAAGCAGCCCTGTGAAGGAGCCAAAAGCTCCAGCTGAGCTCTCAATCAAGACTCCAGATTATTCTGTCTAGTATCCCAGCCATTCTAGCCCCAGCTGACTGTTGCCTGTTAAACTTCCAGATGATTGCAATCATCTCAGCACCACAGCTGACACTATGAAGCAGAAGGACATCCCAACTTAACCTACAGAATTGTGAAATAATGAAATGGTGTTTTATCACTAAGTTTTGGGGGAACGTATAATATTTTTACAAATAACTGAAGCAAATTATGACAAAATTCCCAGGTATATATCCTAGCAAGCATGCACATATATATATATATATATACAGGTATGCATCACAGTAGCACTACTCATAAAAAGCAAAAAAAAAAAAAAAAACAAACAAACAAAAAAAAAACAAACAAAAATAACAAAACAAAAAAAACCGGAACCTAAGTACCCAGCAACTAGCAAATACAAATCCAAGTCAAAGAAGATTACATGCAGGGCAATACCGTAGACTCTCTGTTAACCTGTACTCAAGCAACCAGCACTTTTTGTTGGTTGCTTAAGCCCGGGTTAATAAGAGTCTACTTACATTTTTTCAGCATCTTCCAATCCCTATGGGTGCTGGTTAACTGACAGTCTACTGTACTATTTAAAGGTCCAAACAAGCAAAACTTAACAGTATACTGTCTAGACATGCATATAAGTAATTTCTAATATGGCAAAGGAAATGTTAAAACTCAGGACAGTGGTTTCCTAGTGCTGAAAGGAAATCCAAGAGGACAGGCTAGAAAAGGAACATAAATAGATGTGAAAATGGTAAGGTTCTAGAGTTCTACAGTTGGGGGGGTGGGGTCCTCAGGTGCTTATCATTATGTTCATAATTACATATATGGCATATACATTCTTTTACACATAAGTAGAATTTTCAATATAGCTTAATTTATAAAAATTTTATTTATATAGCTTTCTATTAGGTTGCAATACTTATCTAACAATTATAATATCAAATACTTATTACACAAACTTTTTAATACTAGAAGTTTTACTTCAAAGGAAAAAAATCTTTTGCTGTGTTTTAAATGCTATTTATATTAGACACTATGTGCTAAATTTTATATATATATATATTTGTTTTTTTGCCTTTTGGTATGTGGGTAGTTCCCTGACTGGGAATCGAACCGAGGCCGCAGCGCTGACAGCACCAGTGCCGAAGCCTTAAGCCACTACACCATCAGGGAACTCCCCTAAATTATTATATTTTAACAACCAAAATAAAGTATCTTAAACAGGAGAAAAGAGGTCCATTTGTAATGAAGTGACTGACTCATTTTAACAACCTTCAAAAAAAATCTTTATTTAAAAAGATTTTAGTTGCTGCTCAAGCTCATTCTTCTATTTTGAACAAATTACTGGACTTTTACACAATTTGAAGATTTGATTTATTTTACTGACCACACATTGTTTCATTATCCTTTTTCTTCAAATGTCAGAAAGCTGGTTAGCACGTTAAATAAAAGTTTTTTTTAGCTGTGGTCCAAAGTAAAAATAATTTTAGTACTGAAATTGAACTTCCATGAAGTAACATTATTAAATTTTTAAAATTAAGAACATATGCAAGGTTATCATTGTCAATATATACTACAAACTCTGCTCACTATAACAGATTATTTTAAAGGCACACTGATAAAGATTTAAAAAAAAGAAGACATCATTTTTCTTTTTTTTTTTGGTATGTGGGTAGCTCCCTGACTGGGAATTGAACCCAGGCCGCAGTGCTGACAGCGCCAACGCCGAAAAGACATCATTTTTCATCAAAAAATATCTAAAACTAACCAGTATAGCATATCAGTTTTAGGACTCACAGGAATATTGGTATCATTGAATGAAATAACAATTAATTAAGGAGCTGACCAGTCATTTTGTTAAGAGTTCAATCCACAGTAAAAGAAGATAAAGACTTCATCTTGGCTTATTTAACTCTCAAGATCTATGATATTTAATGATCCTCTCAGTAATTATACATAGACAAAGCTATTTTCTTTACAGAGACTTTAATGGAGACCAGAAACTTATTTCATCCCTAATGAGTATTTCTATTTAGTATCCTTTAACCTCTTATGATAAAATTTAAATGTGATCAGTCAGAGCTGTGATGTCTTCTGAAAGTGTTGCTTAATTTCCATATTAATTACCTACCATCATTAAGTCAAATCAAGAGCTAAAAAAAGAACAAATAAATCATTAATCTAATCCCACCCAAACTCATCCTTTGCATGAATTGATATATTCTAATGCCTATATATACTATGATAATTTCTATGCTTACCCTTCCTCCACATCAAGAGATTCTCAAGTTCAAACAAAATGCCAGCTTGGAAATTTTACTTCTATTGCTGACATCTTTTTCCAGTAATCTCAAATTAGTAGCACTGAAACTATTATCATTTGTATGTTTTTTTGAATATTAATTAGTCTGGCTTTCCTTATTCAAAGTTCCTTAACTAGTGAGTTAAAACCTGAGACAGAACTAAGAGTTATTTGTACTTGGAAGAAATACTCATGGAACTCAAATCTCCCTCCTTTAAAGTTCTTCCTAAATTAGCCAGTCATCCAGCTTTCTTCCAATTGCTGCTGGTAATCACCGACACATAAATTACTTCTGTAAGCATCTTCATCAACTCTTTCCTTCTACAAGATTAAAATGACATTTTAATTGAGATTACGATGTTTACTACTAAGAGGGGGTGGGGGGAGGGGAGAGGAGTGTTTTTCCACACCACTCAGCTATTCTCTGACACCAGCTGGGTGTCCTACAATTCAACTCAATTCTGACACTATCTACCTGGTGATAGCATCAGATCCCACAGCTTCAGGGCTCAGTCTCAAAAGACTAACACCCTCACACACAGACCAATTTCAGACTCCAATTGCAAGTTCGAGTTGTCACCTGTGCTTCTAACTAGTTACAGACTGTAGATTCCAGCAACTCTCCTATATGTTCAATTAATTTGCTAGAAAAGCTCACATAACTTAGAGCCACATTTTACTTACTAGATCAGTTTATTATAAAAGCATAAAACTCAAAAACAGCTAGAAGGAAGAGATGCACAGGCAAACTATGTGGTAAGGGGCATGGAATTTCCATGCTCTCTCCAAGCTCTCCTCTCCCTGAAAATGCTCCAAACCCCCCATCCTGTCTGGTTGTTATGGAGGCTCCATTACACAGGCAGCAACGACTAAATTACTGGCCGCTGAGAGTTCAACCTCTAGCCCCACTCCCCTCACAGGAGGTCAGGGGACGCAATTTACAGTTCTAACCCCGGATTACGGATTACTGCAAACAGGCCCCATCTTTAGATTACTAGGGGTTTTCCAAAGGTCACTCATTAACATAGCAGAAGGCACCTCCCCTTCCCCAATCATTTAGGAAATTGTGAGTTTTAGGATCTCTGTACCAGAAATGGGATGAAGACCAAACAAATATTTATTATAAATCACAGTATCACAACTATACTAAGATTTTACTGTCATCACTGTCAAACAGAAGGTTTATCACGGTATTACACAATAGAGACTTCCTGTACTATTACTAAAAACACAAAATGTGGTTAATGAGGATAAAGGATCCATGTTAATATAAACTGAACATTCACTATGTTCCTAATACAGTGTAGAATAGATATTCTACGAACATAAAAGATGTTCTTACCCTAAAAGATCTTCCGGTAGTCTGTCTCTATAATGGTAATAAAAAGTTACTAATATTATCATTAGAGGGGGAAGTGAGCACCGTATCACCGTAACAATATCTTACCAGTTTAGGCAAAGAACTAGTAACAAGTCTCCTTGAGTGTTTTTACATTACAGGTGTTAAAATTCTTCAAAATGGCTCTGTCCTACTTAATTGTTAAATGAACCGTCCCAAACAAAATTTAACTGATATTTGCTTTATACCCACATAATGCAGATAAGCTACATTAGATTATTATTTCTGAAAGAAATATGCCTGGCATGTTTTCTAATAGTTAATACATTTCAGAAAAGAATCCCCACTTCCTTGGAGAATTCATATCAGAGGAATATCACAGGTATTAAAATAGTTTAAATCATTAAGTTGGACCATTATCCAAATAGAGCCTAAATTCAAAATCATTTATATTTCTCTCTGGCATGTATTACATGGAACTTAGAGGAGAATGGATAGTAAGTATGTATACCTTCCTTATGATACTTGTTTAAATTTTAAGTTTGAATTATATAGAAATACAGGTTGACAAAATTGAAAGTTTAAAGAAAAGCAGTCCCAGATTTAAATTCTTCTCCAAGTAACAATGAATACTTTACTTATTCACAAAGAAATCAACTGTTATCCATTCAAGAAGCATGGGTTCATACTAATGTATAGCAGGAAAAAAAAACCCATGAATCTGATCAAAATAATTCTCACCAATAAACAGAAATGCATTATAGAGCATTCAAGATTTACTTATGAACTGCTTTCTAATTTTAAAAAAAGCTTAAGCTGAAATCACATTTCCAATATCCTTAATCACTTGCTAACATGCAATGCCAAATTATTACACACTAATTTCAAGTTCCTACATAAAGTTCCATGACCTCTTCTTTATCTTTCTTTGAATAAAACTGTATCTGAAGACAGTTTCTGAAAGGATCCTACTATCATACCTCTCTCATTCTTCCTGAAGACCAAGACAGCTACTAAATCAATAAAGGAAATAAAGACTTGGGAAAAAACAAAAGTGGTAGCCATGGATGACTGAAAGAAGAAAACAACACAGAAAACAATGTAAGAAAAATGCAAACTATTTAAGATTCTATGATATCTACCCAAACAAAATCACACACAATCCAGGGTCAGCAATCCTCTGCAAAAACACCAATACATTAAACAGTCCATTCCTAGGGTATTCCTAAATTCCTTAAGTTCACATCCCCATCCTCCCTTCCTTCCCTCCCTCCCTCCTTCCCTTCCTTCCCTTTCCTTTCTTTCACTAGCCACAACTAGCCACAACTACTCCTTTCCTTATGTAAATTTTAATATACTTTAAAATGAACAACAGTTGGCAAAAATTATAGTTTAAAAACTAATAATTTTGCATTTATCTGATTAGAATTTGTCTCTAGAAAGAGTGAACAATCTCTTCTCCTACCCCTTCCTCCTTATAGTCTCAATGTCTATTTTAAGATTGAATCTGTCTGGCCAATATCTTTAAAAAGGTTATCAAGGTTATCTAGAGACAAGGCCGACTCCAGCTCAAGAATTCAATCTTGAAATAAAGTTTGATCTCCAATGAAGAGATGAATACCTTCCCTTTCCTATAGGTACTTCCTGTTGCTAAAGAGCAGATGGGTGAGAAGCCTGGTTAATCAAATTATTGCTAAACTTTATTATCTACACATTCTCAACAACTCTTTGATCAAAGAAGATGAACATTTAAAGCAATGCTGAGCAAACAAGACAAAGAAGCACAAGTTGGCTGAACTTTATCTAAAGTTTTAAAATAGACAACCCTAAATTATATTATTTAGGAATGCACACAATTATACTACCTATGAGGAAAAGCAAGGATGTAGTTACTATAATGGAGGGGCAGGGAAAGAGATGAGAAAACTGAAGGAGTGGCAATGTTCTATTTCTTGATCTGGATGATGGTCATATGGGTGTTTATTTTATAATTGGTCACTACACTGTAAATTAGCCATGTTTTATATACTTTTCAGAATGTGTACATTTCACCATAAAACAAGTGTTGTTTTGTTTTTTTTTTTAGTATATCTTAAAATTTTTCACAAGTTTTTTTGTAACTATGTAAGGTGATGAATATAATCTAGACTTATTGTGGTGATCATTTCAAAATGTATACAAATATTGAATCACACTGTCATACACCTGAAACTAATATGTTATGTCAAGTATACCTCAATTTAAAAAAGAGACATCAAATAAACATGGTGGTCACAAGTGAGTTTCTAGTAACAATTCTTATTATACCAACTCCATTCCACACATTTGGCAGCAACAAACAATAATTTAAGCTGTGCATGTATTGGAACTTTAGAAATTAATTTGAATTACTATATTTTAATTTTTAAAATAGTATGGAAAACTATATACTGCAATATTACCGATGTATCTATGGAGAGAGAGAGAGAGAGAAATAGATCCAATAATTTAAGTTTGAAAACCAAAATCACTTGAAGCAATTTGTAGGTTGGAGAAATTGCCAGATATCACTAAATAAAAGAACATAGTATTATGAAGAAAAATAATGACCTGAGAATAGCTAATAAACTAAGGAATGAAAAAGAAACCCCAAAAGAAACATTATCAACTTGATTATCAACTAATCATTAACACTACTAATTTAAACATAAACTTTATGTCTTCATGCAATATTTACTTAATAGTATAAGAATGAAAAAAGAGTAAAAAAATAAAGTTTGAAAACTTAAAAGTATGGAAACTATTACCTTATGAAAGTTACAGATTAACTGATGTATTACACAATTTTTAAAATCACTAATTCTTAAGTCAAACTTCACACAAGAGCTGTTTCCATAGCAAAACTTGAACTGCCAAATTTTCCAATATTGTCAATCTAAAGTGAGTGGTAGAAAGTAATTTCCCCTCATCTTCTGAAATAACAATTTCAAACAACTCTCAAAAAACTCCCTCTAACGCAAAAGTAGGTGCAAAGAAAAACAGAAAGGAATTTAGACCAGCTACAACTGTACCACTTTAGAAAAAATACTTCACCCCTCTGGCAGTCAGCTTTGCCCAGAAAACAAAACAGAAGCCAACATGTTAAGTACTCCAAAAGTCATTTAGGCTACAGAATTCTGGGTCTACTCTGAAAGTTTAGTTTCTACTCCATAATTCTCTTAACTGGAATGGCTTAATACTTCTAACCTCATTACTATGAACTTTTTACACACAAAATAAATCTAAATGAAAACAACATTCACTTGGATTCAACCATCTTTTCCTTTCATTCATCTATTCCGTTAAAAGCCCCATCTTTGAAAATTCCCTAGTCATTCAGGTTGAAAAACTTGAAATCATCAATTCTCTCTTTACTGCATCAAAACACAGTAGTAATTAGCCATCACCCAACTAGTGAACTTAGCTAGAGCACAGATTGTGCCCAGGCATTTTGATAGGCCAATATGTTAAGACTTAAACCAGGGCAGCTGATTAAAAAGCATAAATTAAATGGAGCACACTTTCATTTAAGCTGGCCTTGGAGAGAGAGGATGCAATAATAGAGATTTTCAAGACAGGTAAACCAGTATTATTCAATCCCTGTGGGGAATACTAAATTGAAATATCTTTTATTTACAGAAACAAAAGATGCTACCTTACTTCAATTCTAAGATCTAAAATCAACTTGAAATACACTGTAAAAACTAAGTGTTTACTACCATTTAAACCACACATTAAAGTTATCCTGCAACACTAAGTTTCACAGAAAGAAAAAAATGGCCACAGATATGGTCAATTTAATTAGGATACCAGTTACAACTCTTTAGAAATTCTTTTATCTAAAAATAGCACAAATCTGACCAACATAAAGGCATTCACCAACTTATATGCAGGATATATTCTAAAATATGTTTAGCTGTCTTCATTTTAGACTTAGGAAAACATTTTTCCAAAGAAATAAAATTCCAAATAGTGGTAAGGTTTCCTCGCAAGTCTACAAATGCCAGTTAACATAAATTTACCTAAAATTTAAGAGCCTCTTCTAACCCTTACCCTCACCTAACACACTGCCCTGTTTTTTTTTTTTTTTTCCAATTCTATGATATTGCCACTTTCTATAAATTTTTAAATCCTTGGAAATTATTCATGGTCCGAAGTAGATAAATTTAGAACACAGAAACCTTCTCAGAAAACAGTAAGTGGCTTAAAAACAAAAAATATCTATCAGAATCAGGTAAATCAAATACATGCGTGAAGATGGAGTATCCATTTACATTTTTTCCCCTTTCAATAGTACTAATTTGGTCCATGCATTATATTTGTAGTTCTTATATTACTTAACAAAAAAAAAGTTTTCTTTTTTTCCTATTTATTGTAGGGACTAACAGAAGCCACTTTTGCAGCCATACATAAAGCTAAATTAAGCATTAAATCTGGATAAAACATGGCAAAGAACAAGCATAAATAAGACTCAGGATAAAAAACAGGCTAACCAATAAAAGGCTTCTAATAATTCCATAGAATTTAGGAGTTCCACATCAATTAAGTATAATAAAACCATCAGAAATACTCTTCTAACAACTTCTGAGTTTTTTCTCAGACATCAAATTCAGCCAAGTCAAGATATTTAACAGACATGGGCTAATGTACTGAATTATAATGTACTCAGGTAAGTTATTAACCAGAACCCAGAATGATTTAATCTGATTCTATTCTGCATTCCAATTAAGGATCATATAGAAAGAGGATTTATACTCAATATGTTCAAGTATTATATAAAAATAAATGCTATCCAGAAATAAGAGATCCTCTTTATTATGGAGTTGGGGAACAAAGATAACTTTCTTCATATTACAATGAACAGTGAGCAGTTAGTGTCTACAAAAGCAGGATTTAAAAGCAGTAATGGATAGAAAGATTCGATAAAGTAAAATACTAACTACAGAATGTAGGTATTGAGTATGAGTGCTCACTATAAAATTCTTTTAACTTTTCTCTCTGTTTCAAAATTTTCATATAATAATTTAGTAATATATAGATCTGTTAAATTGTGGGTACTTTAAAATTCAGGTTAACTGCAGTACAGTCTCTAAGAGTATTAAAATTTCAAAGTACACAAATTGAGAATTCAGTCACTCAAAAATATTAATCTTTCCACTATATCTGAGAGCACATATGCTCTGATGAACACCAAGACACTATAATGAAGAGAATTTTTAACATTTTCCCATATTCCAAAGCACTCAAAACTCACTGAGAGCATAAAAATCAGAGCCGGATTAAGTACAAACAGGCTAGTAAATTTCCCATATTCATAACAATGGAGTCAGAGCCTACGATGTAAATCTGTATATTCTTAGTTTCTAATACTTGGTCTACAACCAATGTTGCCTTAATGCAAACTAAACATGGCAGTAAGGGGTGTGCAGTCCTACCCAAGTTAGCCCTCAAGATATGAAAACCCTAAAGTAAAGAAAAAGTTCCAACATCCTTGCTGACAGATCCTAACTACCCCATTCCCCAAGACCTATTATATGCCTCATGAAACCCATGATTAATACCTATAGGAGTCAACACACTTACCCCAAATGGGGATCCCATCATCCAATCCAGAATCTCAAGAAACTCCCTGTACCTCCTCCCTTAGAATGATCTTAAGAGATCACAACTAGAAAAAAATTTAATTACAATGTAATCAGTGACAGTATACCTGTTCTGAAGTGCAGCTGGAATGCTGTTGCTAATGATTCCACAAAGTGACTTTCTAAGGTTTGGGGACGTTTGTGTTCTAAAACTGGTTTTATTACCCATTTTTGTCTTCTTCAGAACTGAGGTCACTAGCCTCTTTTTGTCATCTGCAACGTGAAGAAAAACATGGAGACCTAAAAGCACAGGAAGTAGTCTCCATCTTACAAACAGCTTACATTCCAAAGGTTTATCACTCCTTTGAAAACATGTTTTGTACTAACTAACCAATTTATACCATAGTTTCTATGAAAAATAGCATTGCAAGTTCCAACTCTAAAGTGCAGCTTTCTACCCTGCAAAAAAGGCATCTGCTGCCCTTTCTTTTACAACTAATTACAGTCCAAACTCAAGGCTCAGAGAATTCTCTTCTCTATAGCTTTAGGGGGAACCCACTACAACCTGTACAGTCAAGAAAAAGGGTAGTTGTCCTTACACAGGGAGATTTTACATTGTGTGGAAAAGCTACCGCAATTTACCAAGAGAATGGTTATGGAAAAGGTACTTGGTTAATATAATGTAAATGTATTAACAGTTACAACAAAAATAGGTAGAAACTACATTTTGCTCCAGATAAAAATAAGATAAAATTAGGTGCAGTTAAACTAGTTGTTCAACCAAATGTTTGGCAAGTACAAAACATATTCTCAAACTCCTTCTTCATGTCAGATCAACTCAGCTGATAAGAGAGGAAATGACTGAAGTGAAGTGGTAAGAAAATCATTACCAAACATGTTGCTAAGTTTTAAAAAACGTGCATCATACTTTAAGATTTAATAAATATATACTATTCAACATCATATACCACCCCTTATAACTGGTAAGATTTATTTTAAAAACCTGAGTGACAATTTGAAAAACAAGTACAATTGTGACAATGAGTCACTTTCAGGAGCTAACTATATAGTCTTACTCAATTTAATGAGTACTGTAAAATCTATAGAAATAATTAAACAGAGACAGTAAACTTTTCATTAAAAATACTTCAGAAATGAAGCCAGTAACAGAGACTGAAAAAAGGAATCAGGGAAGGCCAGAATAAATTAGTCTGTGGATAAGAACCTGAAAGGAACACTTAAATATTAAGAGTTCATGTCATTGTTAAATGTTAAAACAGTAATCTGAGAGACTCCCAAGCCAGTATAACACTACAGTGTTAGATTGTAGATCAAAGTATTGGTACTACTGGTAGTGTTGAAAGAAAAGTGCTTTAAAAATCCAAAATGATAATGAATGACAGGCAATCTTAAAATTTTTCTTCAAGAATGGATTCTAAGAGTGAGAAGCCTAATTACCTGAAATCTTTAAAAGATACGAAAAAAAAAAAACCAAAGGTGAGCAAACAAGGTTTTTTTTGTGTGTGATTGAAACATAATTCTCATTGAAGTCACCTGAGTTAGAACTAGGTTATCTCTGTTTCCAGTCAGGGATACGGACAATTTCTTTACTATAAAAGGCGGTTTGCTACTAATAAGAATTACTTAACATTATGAACATAAACTTTTAATCAGGAATATAAAAACATGTAAATATTAAAACTATCAGTAAAACAGAGCACCTAAAGTAGATCTTTCAGAATGAAAAAGTGTATATATACCTTTATATTAGTGTATGTGCTTTAGAATTCAAATGTTATACATTTAGCTACAGGATGTTTCTGAAATGTGTTTCTATATATAGAAAAATAGAAGTGAAACAAATTTTCATGTGAATAAAAAAAGGCTTTTATGATCTCCAAGTATATTCTTGAAACCAAAGAAAGAAATCAACTTTTAATTCTTTGCCATACTTAAAAAAAAAAAAAAATTATCTGTGAAGCAACCCAATAAAGACTTTTCATGATTACAATACTCAATTTTAGTAGCAATCTTTGGCTAACAATGCATATATCTAATCTTCGTTCAAGAAAAGGAAAAATCACACAAATCATCTATCGTTTAGCTGTGAATTTTTCTGCAATCCTTAATTTCAGCTTCAACATTACTACTAAACAGCATTTGGTCTTCAGTATTTAAAAATGATACTCTGAAAATATTATTCAGTATTTTTGTAACCCATAATGTTTGGTCAGTCATGCACTTCTCCTGTGGTAATCTGAAAAGACAGAACTTTCTCTTTTCACATTGTTCAGTAAAATACTAGCAGTTTTCATTTCTTGGTTCCAATTTCATTTTTGTCTAATTTGGTCTTTCAAAGCTAAAACTAATAACACTGTCTAGTTTACAAGGTTTAACCATAATTTATTTTCTTCTGTGACTCCAAGAAACAAAAAAGTTACTCTTTAAACAGTGTTAGGGAAAAAAAATCACAACTTCTAAAATGAAATTAAAATGTTTCACGGAAGAATTTTACAGTAATTGTTTTCCTAATTTAGAATTCTCCATGGTTCTGGTGGTGTTCAATAGATGATGCACTAACAATTTTTCTATCCATATAACAGAACTCCAATCCAGTATTTTAACATATGGGTAACTCACTCCACAATATATTTATTATCTATGTATTTATTTAGTAATTCTCAAGGTTTTTCTCTCTGTATTTCAAATGATAATTATCCTAAAGTTTAGTTTGGTCTAAAAAGTGAAATTAACTCAAGGCTGATAGGTCACAAAATGAATTAAGTTAGTTCAAAAGGCATACGCTCAGGTTAAAAAAAAAACAACAAAAAACAAAACAAAACAAAAACCTCAGGTTGGGCAAGTTGGAAAAAAATTTAAAGCTATTTTCCTGTCCAGATAATCCATTGACCAGTACAGTGTCTAAATTAGCTAGTGCCCTTAAAGGGGTAATTTCCTAAAACATTCAGGTCAGTGCCTGATACCATGTGCAACTCTAGTATTATAATCTAGGGCTCCTCTTCACTGTGGTACTGCTTGTTCTCTTATCCACAAACCTTCCTGCAGAGACTAATAAAGGAACTAATGCAATGCTTTCGGATATTGTGCATAAAATACTGAGGGTGACAGTTTGGCTAACAGTGTAATCATCTTGCTCTATAAAGCAATCCAAGATAATTGTGGAACAGTGAAGTGCTGAGTGCACTCAAGGGCCTTGAAAAAAGCCACTCTTGAAAATTTCAATGTTAAATAAATAAGAGTCCCCAGCTTTTAGATCACTTTCATGGACATTATTTTCTTTCCTACAACACCTCACTCACTCTTTTCTCCTTCTTGTATAATGAGAGCACGATGAGAAACGGTAAAAGCGTAAAACTGCGAGGCTGAGCAGACAGGGCTCCTGCACATCTGGACTCACCGCAACAGGGCAACCCCTGGGCGATCCCATCCCAACCTGCAAACACGCGTCCTCAAAAATGAAAGAACGCGAATGCCGCGGGCGGGGAGGAGAGCAGTCTGCCGAGAGTCGGCCGAGGAGAGACCTGCCGGCTCCCAGCGTGGCCCGTCCCAACACTGCCACCCGAGACGGCTGCAAGGGGCTTCGTTCACCCTCCTGGGAGTCGTCACACTTGCCCCACCCGGAGTCAAGGTCCCACTCGGGGACCCCTACACCCCGCCTTGGACTGCTCGGGGGAAACTTCCCTACGGGCAGGGGGCGCGCCCGGAGCTCCGGGACCCGCGCCCGCCTTAGCCCGGGCGTGAGCGGGGCTTGGAGACGGTGGCGCGGGGCCAAGTCCGGGAAAAGCCATGGGTCCCGGGTCCCCGCGGGCCGCGGGCGGGGGAGGGGCAGCGGGGCACTTACCACGGGTCGAACTCGTGAATGATGCTTTCGAAGCGAATGACGGCGAACAAGCGCGAGCTGAAGCCGGCCAGCCAGGCCAAGAAAAGGATGGTGAAGGAAAGCAGCGACTGCCAGCCAGCCGGCTGCGACAGACCCCCGGATAGCCCCGCAGGGGCCGGCTTCGGCGGTGCCGCGCCGCCTGCCGCCTTGTGCGCGCACTGGGCCCCGGACCCGTGGTGGCCGTGCCGGCTGTTCCCCAGGGCCATGAGGCCGCTCCACGGGGACGAGTTGAGGGACGACTTGTGCTTGCTCTCCGGGGCCGAGGGCTCCGCCATGTTGTGCCCCGGCGGTGGGTCTCGCTCCTCGCCGCCGCCGCTGCCGCCTCCTGGTGCGAGGGGTGCTGGGCGGGGACCGGGAGGAGGAGGAGGAGGAAGACGAAAAGGGAGGAGGAGGAAAGAGCCCCGCGCTCCCGCCCTCAGCGCCGCGAGGCCGGGTAACAGCGGGTGGAGGCGGTGGCGGGGAGTCTTCGTCTCAGCACCGGCCGTGACCGCCGTTCTCTCAACTCGGATGGCCCTAGCGCCCCACTAGCCATCCGTATGCCCAGTTCAGCTGCGGCATCGGCGAAAGCCGACGGGACGAGGGCGCCAGAGAAGGAGCAAGATCAGACGGAGGCGGCACCTCGGCTCGGAGAAGCAATGACATTCCCCCTCACACTCTCCGCCCGCCCAGCCGTCAGGAGCAGGAGGAGGAGCACCTGGAGTGCAGGCGGAGCTCAGGCACTCTCCGATCCGCCCCCAATCCAACAGGAACTGGCCTTTCCACCTGTCACAATGCGACAGGTCCGTTAGAGGGCGGGCCCAGAATCGCGGAACCCGCCAATAGGGGCACGAGCTGGGGCGGGACTTGGCCCAACCGTTCTCCTGCTTCCCCCTCCCGGCCTCGCGCCCATTCGCCCGGAGCGGCAGTGCTGCGCGGCTACGGTTCATTGTCAGTTGAAAGACGCGGTTTCGCGCCCCTGTGTTGTCGGCGAGGAGGAGTGCTAGGCGGCTCCGCTCGTTGCATGGAGCTGAGCCGGGCCGAGGGGTCGGCAGGTGGTGGACAACAGCGGAGAGGCCTCCGTCAGAATCGGTGTGAGAGAGACTGACAGCATCGCTCTGACCTGCTGGGTGCTCGCGGGCTCCTCGCGGTCGTGACTTTTAACCCGCTCTGCGCGGAGCGCCTAGCACGTGACTGAGCGCGCAGGCGCGCTGCACTAGTCCTCCGCGCGTGGGTCTGACCGGCAGTGTTTCTCCTCCAGGGACACCCGCACCCGGCGCAGCGAGTGAGCCATCCGTGGCGATACCACAGTCTGCCCCGCTGGTTGCGCCCGGCGTGTCGCCGACAAGATTGCGAGCGAACACAGGGTTGCCGGTCCTGAAAATTCATCGGAGCTCGCAAACTCTTAGCTCCGAAAATACCTAGTGGAGCAGGCGAAGTGCGACTTTCACTTTTTTCACTTCTTGTATTTTCCTAATTACAACAGTGTTTGTTCACTGGAAATATGGGCACAGGCAGGAATTCATTTTAACGGCGGCATACATTACATCAAACAAGTGAAACTATATAACTTTATGAACTTTAGCTGTTACCCAATTCTCTCGTTAGTAAATGATAACGGATTCAAGATCCCTGTACACAAATTTTTGCACGTCTAGGGTGTATTTTTATACCTTCCTCCCCTTTCCCCACGCCTCTCCAAAGTGCGACCGGGTAGGCTAAATTCAAGGTAAAGTGAGTTTTAATCATTAGTGCAGTAGTGGGGAGTCTAGAATTGTTCTAATATAAGCCCCAAGAAGGGCACGGAGCTTTCAGTATAATCAACTCAGTAAATAATTAACTTTTCATGTAAATTAACAGTTAATTGTCCATTTATTAGGTAAATAACAATTGAACTTAAAAGCATGTATTCACGTAGTAGTATAAAAGCACTCAATTATTAAGTAATTGTAAAAGAACATTTAGAACATTTAAACACTTTTAGAAATTGTGTTTAAATAGTAGGTCTTTTCACATGTTAGATAAATGAATAGTTTGTTTGAGGTTGCTATTTGAAACTAATAGATCCAGCTACCCTTTTAACTTGCTAAGTGATTAACTTTCTCTCTACTATCTTTACAAAAATAAATAATTTCATTAAGGGAAGGAGGAAAAGGTTTTTCAGAAATAGACTTTTCCCAACAATTTAATAGAGAACATTTATTAAAATCTACATTCGAATGAAAATTGTGGCAATATTAACTGATCCCTCTTATACGGGAAAAGATGACATGCTCTTTCTCAGAGCCATTCCCATATGTGCTAAAATGTCAGCATTTAGAGTATTTGTGCCCATGTTCTGTGAACCAAAGTTCTATCAGTCTAAAATTTTATTTTGGGTTTTTGTTCTAATTTATTCAAATATTTCTATTTTGTTGTCTTTTGTGTAGATCTTCCCTATCAAGGTCTACATTATTTCTTTTGCTTCCTTTTAGTTGTTTAATGGCCAAAGTTCTGGTCTGAAAATTGATATGGCTTTTTTCTAGTCCCACATTATTCCTTACTAGCCATGTAACTGTAGAAGTCACCTGTATGGGTTGACCTTTTTACTCTTAAAAAACAAATTTGATTTGTTAATACCAAATGAGACAGCTTATGAGAAAATACTTAGAAAAATTGTTAAGAATGCAGGATAGCCGTGAAAGTAAAAGCAGTAGGAAAATGCCATTATTCTTGGTCTTCGTTTATTCACTCACTCATTCAACAAATATTTACTGAGCTCCTCCTTTATGCTAAGCACTAAGTGGGCACTGGGATGCAGTAGGAAACAGAGACATGGTTTCTGTCCTCATGGAGCTTACTTACCAGCCAACCCTAGGAAGATGGGCATTGGCTAAACCATCACATTACTAAGTACCAAAATGCCATATGGAAAGGTATGCACATGAGATTTGATCTGTACCAAGATCATAATGTTACCCGAGGAAGCAGCACTGGGAATGAGGACTGGGGGGTGAGGATGAATGGAGCAGAGGAAGAGGAATGGCAAGATTAATTCAGGCAGAGAAGCACATGGGAACACCCTGCACTGGGGCTAGGGAGGCAAATACAGGTACCCAGAAAAGGGTAGTATGGCTACAACATATATTATGAAACTATATGAAACAGAAGTTGAAGAAATGGCCAGATAGTGTAGGTCCTGTTAAGATGTGGGTTTTTTTTGTTTTGTTTTGTTTTGTTTTGTTTTGTTTTAATCTGGAAGCAATAGGGAACTTTAAAGAGTTTTAAGCAGGATGTGGTGTGTCTAAGATACAGTGAGAGAGATGATCAGATGTGTGTTTTGAAAGATTACCAAGAGTACAACATGGAAAGCACATTGGAGAGGGGACCAATGAATTCTCGCTTTCCAGCCCACTGAAGTAGAAAAACGGTTTCCAGTTTGTGCATAAAATGAGTGTATTGCTTTTCCACTCTGCCCTTGAATTTCGTGATCCTTCTAGGGGCTTATGCTGTCCTTACTGAATTCAAATATCTGAGGAGTCAGATAGTCAAACTGATGTGCAGAGTGGTGGGTCATCAGGAACAAAGCAGACAGTGGGCCCATGTACTTATGGGCTTATCAGGGGAGATAGTATTTGAGCTGAAACTTGAGGGACAAATAGGAGTTCACTAGACACACTAGGAATAGGAATGGGGGGATTCCAGGAGCAAGGAAGTCCTTGGAAGTAATACACTCCTCACTTAATGACTGAGTTCAGTTCCTAAGACTAGGTCATTAAGTGATAAGTGAGGAGCTTAAAGGCAGATGTCTTGTAGTATATTGTGGTGCCATAGAATATGTATTTTTCAATAGATATGAGACACCACACTTATAAATAAAATATGTAATCTTGAATGATTGCGAACACTTTATATAGTGAATACTAACCCACTGCGGGAATGAAACAGAATAAGAAAGGGGATTTTCAAGATACATAGACTGAGAAAGGAGATTCCCCATGCTAGAGAACTGGTCCTGAGTCCGAGCAGTCATGAAACAGGTAGGTCGTTAAGATAGGAGTGGCTGTACATGATGTTTAGTATTAATGAGGGTGCCTTGGGAGAGGAGGCTGAAGGTGAGATAGAACCATATTATCAAGGATTTGTCTGTCTTATTATTAGATATTAACCTTTAAGCAGCTAGGAGCCATTGAAGCATTTTGAACAATAATAATATGATCAGGCTTGGTTGATATGGGAAAAAATTGACAGCATTTTGAAGAATATACTACAAAAGGTGAGAGTAGAATCAGGGAGACCAGTAAAGAGGCATTTGCAGAAGGTTAGACAAAAGAATTGGATGCCAAAACTGGGACAAAGGATTGAATAGATAGGAGAGGTTATCAAGAGAATGGAATCCAGAAATTGACGGTGGAAGTGAGATAAAGGACGTCAGAGTTAGGATGCATCTGGAGGTAGTGTCATAGAAATGGGGAATATGTTCTGATGCTCAGATCATCTTTGGACATGTCATGTTTTAAGTGTCTTTAGAACATCCAAGAGGAGGTGACTAACAGGCACTTAGATAAAGATATCAGATACTAAGAGGAAGGGTTGTGGGGGGATAAAGATTTGGGACTCCATGGCCATGGATGAAATTTTAGTGAAGCCAAATTTAGAGAGAATGGAAAGATTGAGGACCGAATCCTAAGGAACTCCAAAATAAAGAAGCTAGGACTTGCAAAAAGACAACAGAGGAAGGGATCCCTGAAACCTCTCTTGGAAAATACAATTGAACAACTGGAATCCAGCACAGGAATCCCTGAATGACACAGTCTCAGCTCAGAGACCCATGCATAGCAAGAAAACACTTGAAAATCAGAGAAGGGGGTGTGTGGACAGGAGAGAAGGGAGGGAACAGAGATGCACTGCTGTATATTGCAACCCAACTGGGGCTGACTAAAGGAACTAGGAGGAAACCAGGAGACACAGGCCGAGGAGCAATGCAATCCTGTGTGGGGGTGTGAATGGTGATGGGAAAGGGGGCAAGAACAGCTGAAGCTCTGTGAGACCAGGGGCAAGTTGGACTAAGCAGCAACGCATTAGGGCCCCAGCCAGAGCACTGGGCCCTGGTTGGGTCAGAGACTGAATAAAGCATCTGAACTGCCCTAGGTGGAATAAGGCCCCCAGCTACAATGTCCTGCTGAGACCACAGGTCAGCCCTGGGCAAGTTAGAAATGGAGAGCCAGCTGCCATGAAAACACTGAAAGGCTGAAACATGATTCTGGGTGAAATGCGGGCCAAGAAGAAGGGAGAAAGTTTGAGCCAGCAGCAAGCATTCAGCCCCCTACCGACATGATTACAGCCTGTTCCCGGTTTGCCCTGCACAGCCCTTCCCTGAAACCCCTGTCTTCCCCTGGGCCTTCCTGATATACAGACTAGTGTTGAAGCAGAGTCAGCAACCACAGGGGTTACAGCAGGAAACAAAGCAGCCACACCACCCCCAAACTCAAGATGAAACCTGAGGCTCTGAACCTGGCTGCTTCCCCAAACTCTCTGCAAAAGCTCACCCTCCCCAATGCCACCTAGTGTCTACTCTACAGCCAGCTGGAATAAACAGAAAAGTATTGGAAGATATTACAGTGATATCAGTTGGAAAGAGAAAGAAAGAAAGATTTTTCTATATCTGCTGTGGGAAAAGCCCTCATGCCCAGAAAATGAAACACATCAGAAACAACAAGTACCTCAGGATTCAAAGTGACTCAGAAAGAAACTGAAAAATCTCCAGAAAAAGAACATATAGATCTGGAAATATACGATCTAAGTGACACAGAATACAAGGCTGCAGTTAGAAAAACTCTCAGAGAACCGAAGCAATATTGGCCAAGCACCCTGACTCAGATAAATGATCTCAGAAAGGGAAACAGTGAAAAAAGGAACATTTTAACAAAGAAATTGAAAATATAAAAAAGAATAAAATAGAAATTCAAGAGATAAACAATGCAATAAAAGAACTGAGAAATGAACTATCTACCATAGGAAACAGGGCCAACCAGATGGAGAAAAGAATTAGTGATATTCAAGATCAGGGCATGGAAACAACACAGAAAGATGATAGGGACTTCAGAATCAAAAGAACTGAAAGAACTCTATAAGAACTATCTGACTCCATTAGAAAGAACAATATGAGAATAATAGGACTACAGAAGGTGCAGAACAAAGCACTACAGAGAACTTAAATAGTAGACAAGAACTTTCCAAACCTATGGAAAGATCTGGAACCCCAAGTTGAAGAAGAAAATACATCCCCTAGTTACCTAGGCTCCAGCAGATCTCCAGGGCATATTATACTAAAGATGTAAAAGATCAAAGACAGACAAATCTCAAGGCAGCCAGGGGAGAAAAAACCCTATAACCAAAGCCCACCAGGCTATGATCAGACTTCTCAGTAGAAACTCTATAAGTCAGGAAGGCATAGAATCAAATATTCAAGTATTAAAAGAGAGAAACTTCCAGCCAAAAACCCAGCAAAATTATCCTTTAGATATGAAAGAGGAACAAAGACTTTCTCAGACATAAAGAACCTGAAGGAATTCTCCAACACAAGGCTGGGATTTCATGGAATATTGAAGGAGGCTCTCCAACCTGAAACAAAAAATCAAAATAAATGGGAAAGAGTTGGGACAACAAAAAAATTTAAAAACGGGGGCAGAAGTAATGACTATAGAAAATCCTCATAGATCAATCATTACCCTAAATGTAAATAGACTGAACTCACCAATTAAAAGGCACAGAGTAGCAGACTGGATTAAAAAACAAAACCCATCTATATACTGTCTCCAAAAGACACACCTCAGTCATAAGAACAAACACAGACTCAGAATGAGAGGATGAAAAACAATATTCCAAGTAAATGGCATACAGAGAAAAGCAGGAGTAGCCATACTTATATCTGATGAAATAGTCTTCAGGATAAAGAAGGTAACAAGAGACAAAGATGGACATTTCATAATAATAAAAGGGACAATATAACAACAAGAATACATGACACTCAATATAGATGGCCCCAATCAGGAAGTACCAAAATTTACAAAGCAACTACTAACAGATCTAAAAAGAGAAACGAAAAAAATACAATTATAGTAGGGAACCTAAACACCCCCTTAACAACATGAACAGATCATCTCAACAAATGAAGCTAAAACACATGTCTGCAAGGGACCCTGAGACAGAGCAGCCAAAAGAGAGAGAAGAACCAGCAGAGAGGGTGATGTTCCAGAACTAAGAAAGAAAAAGAAAGTGACAGAGAGTACAAAGAAGTATAGTGTGACACCGCTAAAAAGTGTACTTTGTATTGGCTGCTAGGTATTCTCCAATTACTTTATCAAGGTCAATTTCAGTGAAGTGGTAGGGAGCAAAAACCAGATGGCAGCAGATGAAGAGGAATTGGGAGCGAAGCATGTGGAGTCAGGAAGTGTAAACCACCCTATTGAGAAGTCTGGCTTTGAAAGCACAGAGGACTAGTCAAACTAAGAAAAGACAAAAGTGACTGATTCTCAGTCCCTGGTATTTCCCATTGTGGGAAATTATTTAAGTGCTGGTAATGTGTCTCAAGAATGGCCCAGGGCTGAGAGAAATTTTCCTTCTTTTGAGAGAAGCAGAAACAACATGACATATACTCTTTAGTACACACATACACTGTGGTGTACTCAACACACCACAGCAGGGAGCTGCCAGAGTCTAGCATATAATTGGCATTTATAAATACTTGGTGACTGAGGAATTTCTCAATTCTTATCTTTCTCTTTCTGGCAAGCATCATCAGAGTACCTGCCTGGTTACTGATAGCACTTGTAGAGAGAGAAAAACAGAGAGGAAGAAATTAAGTTGTGAACTTGTGAAATCCCTAGGTATGTTGCCTAGAAGCAGTGTTGTGTTGTGATTTAGAGCACAAGCTTTAGAGCAGTGGTTCCCAACATTTTTCTATTTGTGTACCCCTTTTAAACCCATTTCTATAAATCATACCCCTTGTTTTTAAAACAGCTATTTTTAAATACTGACACTTTTATTCAGGACCTATCTTAATGTAAATACTGGAAGTAAGGTAAGTTAGAAAAGAAAAATTATACTAAAAGTACAAACCACAGATTTAATTTTATAATATTTGTAACACAGTTAAATATTAATAATAATGATCAAGTATTTAACAACCTTTTAATTTATTATTAATAATAAATTTTGTGTTATCTGTAAAGTCTGTAATAATTGTTATACAGATCATTAGCTGATTGAAACATTGTTAGTGAGATCATTGAGCTTAGGTTATAATCCACATCAAGTTTTGGTTTTTAAACCATTCCTGTTTTCAACCACTGATCCATAACTGACACGATTAAAAATCACTGACAATAATAACAAACTATGTTAAACACTTAGTAAAAACACTACTTGAAAAGAATTATGATTAAAAACAATGCACTAACTTTTACTCAGTCGATAACAAAACTAATCAAATAGTCTGGCAACAGGTATATTTATATATTTGGAGAAGTTGAAATGGATTGTTCTGAAACTGTGTGTAATGACTGGTAAAACAGCAGTTTGGGGGAAGGGTTCATAGCCATGCCCTCACCAATCATCATTCACTAATCTAATTTTGAAGGGTCTCCATTAATGGTGATTCGAACTTAACATTTATTGTTCCATAACTAATGTTTTGCATTTTTTACTTGTTTTTTCACCATTACTGATTATTTTTCATGTACCCCTGAATATCCCAGCATGTACCCCCAGGGGTAAACATACCACCCCTTGTGTACTGAAGCTCTAGAGATTTTCAGAGATCATGTCCTGACTCTACTTCTTCTAAGTCACATAGTCTTTGGCAAATTTCTTCAGCTCTCTGCATCTTGGTATTCTCATCTCTAATGCCTGGGTAAGAATTATACTTTCTTCTTAGGTTTGCATTAAGGAGTAAATGATTCAACACATGAAAAGACCTTAGAATAGTGCCCGGCACAAAGGAAGCATGCAATACATGCAGTTTTTGACAACTTTATTGGGACTACTATGTCTAGATCAATGCAGAATGGCTAGGCGACTTACTTCCCTAGATATCTTTTAAAATAATCTTCCATGACCTGAGCCTGAACCCATCTGAATGCATCTCCATTTTTTTAAACTGGGAAGTGTCCATCTCAAATCAACCAATACATAGGAATGTTGTTTTTCTAATATGGTTCCTAATGATTCCTGGTACTCATATACTGTGAATCCCCTCCACTTGTGTGTGGGCTGTATCTAGTGACTTAACTTTCTAACAAATAAGGATACAGCAAAAGTGATGGGATGTCACTTCCAAAATTGGGTTATAAAAAACTGGTCTCTCCTCTCCTGTCATCTCCTCCCTCTCCCTTTTCTTTTTCCCTGTCTTTCTCAGCTCTCGCCCTGAGGAAACCAAACACTCATATTGTGAGTAGTCTTATAAAGAGGCCCCATGTGACATGGAATTATTGTTTTTGGCCAGCAGCCTGCAAGAATCTGAGGCCTGTTAACAGCCACAAGAGTGAGCTTAGAAGCAGATACTTTCACAGTCCGGCTTTGAGATGACTGCAGACTCAGATAACACCTTGATCACAGTCTAGTGAGACACCCTGAGTCAGAAAATTCAGCTAAGCTACACCTAGATTCCTGACCCACAGAAACTGTGAGATAATAAATGTTTATTGTTTTAAGCCTCTACATTTGGGAGTAATTTCTTACACAGCTATGGAAAACTAATAAAGTGGGAATAAAGAATAACAAAGTTATCAGCAGTCTTTCCTATAATTTCCTAAAAATATACCTTAATAACCTGCAAGGATTAAAAGAAGCAACCCTATTATCACCACTTCATCACCCAAAAAATGTTCTAAGGCAGGAGTCCCTAATGTTTTTGGCACCAGGGACCCAGTTTTGTTGAAGACAATTTTTCCATGGATGTAGGCAGGAGCGGTGGTGGTGAGATGATTTCAGGATGATTCAAGTGCATTACATTTATTGTGCACTTTATTTCTATTGTTATTACATTGTAATTTATAATGAAATAATAGTACAAATCACCATAATGTAGAATCAGTGGGAGCCCTGAGCTTTTTTCGTGTAACTAGAGTGTCCCATCTGAGACAAGGGTGGAGTGTGGAAATGAGACACAAATGGAAGTGATAAATAAAATAATGAGCAGGCCATGCACAGACTAAAATAAACATCGGATTCTGATTTAAATCCTGCCACCAGATGCAGCTGTGCAATTGAAGTACATCAACTCACTTGCCACTGTAAAGTCTGCCACCAGATGCAGCTTAATTGTCACTTGCCACTCACTAATAGGGTTTTGATATAAGTCTGCAAGCAATTGATTTATTATGGTCTATGTGCAGTCAAACCTCTCTGCTAATGTTAATCTGTATTTGCAACCACTTCCCAGTGCTAGCATCACTGCCTCAGATCCACCTCAGATCATCAGGCATTAGATTCTCGTAAGGAGCATGCAACCTAGATCCTTGCATGCACAGTTCACAATAGGGTTTGAGCTCTTGTGAGAATCTAATGCTGCTGCTGATCTGACAGGAGGCAGAGCTCAGGCAGTAATCTGAGCAATGGGGAGTGGCTGTAAATACAGATGAAGCTTTGCTCTCTAGCCCACTGTTCACCTCGTGCTCTGTGCCCTGGTACTAGTCTGTGGCCCAGGGGTTGGGGACCCCTGTTCTAAGGCATACTGATCCCATAAGACACTTGGAAGTTGATGATAAACATTACCATATGAAATGCTCTAGGAAGTCCTGTGGTGATTTGATTTCACCCAGCATTGCTCAAGCCTATTTGACCTTAGGACCTCTTTTCCTCATTACACCTATTAACAGGCTGTGAAACACCTAGTCAGACATAGTTTGGAAAAAAAACTGCATGTGATTAAAGTTGACACTTTAACTTCAGTTCTAGAACTAAAGGGTATTTCATATGGATAATTGAGAGTTGAGTTCTGGGCGAGGCCTTGCCAGGAAATCTAGTGACTTTAGTAAGGAACTGAAGCTTCCTGCATGTACCTGTAAAATTAATAAAGCAGCATTATCTTAAATACTACATAGCTCTGCAAATCTATGAGGTCATTCAGAGCAATCACAGAAGAGGGATCTAAAGTATGGGAGCAGGGACCTTGCCTATCCGTTCACTGTTCTAGTCCCAGGCCCTCACTTGTGGGCAAGGCACATAGCAGTAAATATTTATTGAATGAATGACTGAGTGAGTTAGAGTGTACTACAGTATTGTATTTCTATTTTATTTGGTATATACAAGTTAATAAAGTGACTAAGTAAGATAGTAAACAAGATTATGTGCTCTCCTGAGCATGGTTATGCCTTGGAGGTATTATTTCTGGCATTTCAAAGGTATGGTAACCTAGATGCACAAGAACAAGGAACAGGGCTTACTTAAAAACCTTTTCACTAAAAAAGTTATAGACCAGGTTCATGACTACCCACCATGACCTGCCCAGTTAGAAATTTATGATCAAATTACTCAGTGATGTTAATTTCTGTAGAACCCTATTTGCACCCAGAACAGTAAATATTTTCCATTCTGTCTCTGGCAACTACCCACCTCTGCCATTTTAGCATAAAAGCAACCATAGATTATATGTAAGGGAATTGGAGTAGCTGTGATCAAATAATAACTTACCTCTGGGTAATAATCAAGGACACTTTCATAATGTGATTGGCTTAGTCTTTAAGAATATATTTTGAGAAGAATATATTTTAAGAAGGATTTTGAGATTTGGAGGGTGGAGAAAGTGCTTAAAAAGCAGAGGAAAAGAAAAATCAAAGCTATGTAGGGAATACTTCAAATGAGCTCGTGATTTAGAGTTGAGAAGCCTGATCACATTTTACCTTTATTTAGTACCATTAAGAAAATGACACACTTCAATCTTGAGACTTGAGGTCATATAAAAAAATTAATTTTATAATTTAGTAATTCTGAAAGTTTACATTTCCATGTCTACTGTCTCATGGTTCCCAAAGAAGGAAGGTATATTAGGTATATGCTCACATTTGGTTGCAAGTAATAGAAGGGCCAAGGATTATGACTTAATCAAATTGGTGTTTGTGTTCTATCATACCATGAAGTCCAGAGAAAGTTGCTTGTATTGATCAGTTGCTCAAGAATGCCACCAGAGTTTTCTGTCCTTCCACTCTGTTCTGGATTGTCTGTTGTCAACTCAACTTCACCACCTTCTATGCTCTCCTCTGCATTGATAGGGGAAGTGGGAAATGACTTTTCCCAGATTCTTATCCCTGTATGGTTCCCTGTTATACTTTGTCAATGAGAGGAGCTCAGTTAAGATGTGAAAGACAGAGGGAGCAACAAAATGGCAATGTGAGAGGGACCTCTGAAAAACTCCTCTGGAGATAACAACTAATAAAACATCTATAACTCAACTAAAGACTCTCTACACAATGCACTATCACAGCTAAGAAATCTGCTTATCACGTTAAGGTAACTGCAGGTGGGCAGAAGGTTAAACAAGGGAGGAATAAAAGGGGAAGTGCAAAGACACAGACCGCATGTGGGTCCCCACTTGAAACTCTACCACTGGGGGAGGGAGAAGGAAAAAAGCAATGGGAGAGGATTCTGGATCTCACTCAGCCCATGGGACAGAGGACAGGAGGCCCAGAGGCAGGGGTGTGAGATACCACAGCCGGACCTCACTTTGGCCCACAGGAGATGCAGATTGATCCACAAGACACAGCAGCTGAACTTCACTCTTGTTTTGAGAAGAAGGGGAGTGATGGAGCGGTGAGGAACCACAGCGCGAATGCTCCAGCCAGGAAGGAGGAGAGAGGAGGCTGCACATGCATTTATCAGCCCACAACAAGCACGATCTGAAAGACCAGCATACAAAGAGCTGAACCCAAGTCTCCAAGACAGAAAGGCATGATTACACCCAAACTATCTGCATGACGCCTGCAGTCCCAGGAAAAAAAGAAAGCCATTATTGCTCCTTCCCCACAGAACTCTGCCCACACAATATCAGCAATGAACACCAAAGAAACTGCAGCAGTGACTGTCCAGAGAGGCTACTGAATTGAGAAACCAGAAAAGGGGAACTCAAAATAAATTTGAACAATGAACAAAAAATGTAAAGAAGATGGGGACAGATGACCCATCAGAAAAAAGACCTCAAAGCAATGATTATAAAAAATTCTTAGGAAATTGAATGTTAACTTCAACAAAGAGCTAGCAAGCATAAACAAAAAAATACAAACCATTATAAAGGAGCAAACAGAGACAATGATTACATTAACTAAAATAAAGAATGGAATAAAAGTCACCAAACTAGATGAGGTTGAAGTGCAAAGTAGTGATTTGCAAGAAAAGCCAGCAGAAAACACCAAGTCAGAAAAACAAATAGAAACAAGAATCCAAAAAAAATGAGAATGATTTGAAATTCTTCTGAGACAATATTAAGCATAAAAACATTGGCATCATAGGCCTACCAGAAGGGACAGAAGAAAAGCAAGGGATCAAGAGCACATTTGAAGAAATAATGACTGAAAAATTTTCTAACCTGGGGAAGGAAATAGACATACAAGCCCAAGAAGCATGGAGAGTTTCAAACAAGATGATCCCAAACAGGAACACACTGAGACACATCATAATTAAAATGATGAAAATTAAAAAAAAAAAGAGCAAGTTCTAAAAACAGCAAAAGAAATGCAAGTAGTAACTTAACAAGGGGCACTCATTTGATCTCAGTGGATTTTTCACCAGAAACTTTATAAGCCAGAAGTGATTGGCATAAAATATTCAACATGATGAAAAACAAGGATCTACAACCAAGAATAATGTATCCAGCTGGGCTAGCATTCAAAATTGAAGGACAGATAAAGAGCTTAACAGATAAGAAAAAGTCATCAAACCAGTATTAGATGGACTTTTTTAAGATGAGAGGAATGATGGGAGAGTGGGTAAAATAAGGAGAAGGGATAGAGAAGTTTAGTTTGATTGTTATTATACAAGGCAATATGCCAGGAGATACATAGAGTATAACATGGGAATATAGTCAATAAGGTTGCACTAACTGGATAGGTACTAGATTTGTTGGGGTGATGGGAGGAGTGCTGAAGGAGTAGGAAAAAAGGGGAAGAAATCAAGAAGTACAAATTCATAGTCACGGAAAAGTCACAGGGATATAAAATGCAGCATATGGTATATAGTCAACAACATTGTAATAACTACATATGGTGTTAGAGGGGAACAAGATGTATCGGAATGAGGATTTAATAAGTTATAAAAATGACTTATCATTGTGCTGTACACCTGAAACCTTTATAATATTGTAGGTAAAATTTAATTTTAATAAGTTAAATTAAATTTAAAAAAAGATTTGGAAGACAGAAAAGAAGGAGGGGTGGTTTTAGATAGAAGGAGACAAATAAGCAAAAATAAAATTCACAACATCTTTTTTGCTGCTGTGAGAACCATTTACATCATTGTCTTAGAGTAAGACAGCTGTGGGGAAGTTTTTGGAGATTATTGAGAATTGGAGCAGTTTCTAGAGAGTTTTTGGAAACTATCTTCTTTCGTCCTTCAGGTTGAAGTTTTCAAAGTCTGCTTCTCTGATCCTGACCTTCAAACAACAACTTTCCTGATTTTTGTTCTCTCTGGTCTTTCAACATTCACATAAGTAAACATTCTTATATTAAAACCTTTATTATTGAAGTACCTAAAGTAGCACTCTTTTACCAATTAAACCCAGTAATACACACACAGTTTCCTTACTGTGTTAGTTTTCATTCTCTTGACTGTTGCCTCACTATTGTAAGATAGTTGCTGAAGCTTTAGGTGTCACATCAGCATATGAGAATGTTGGGAGAAAGGGAAATGTCAATCACATATGTCTTCTCTTTTTAAAGAAAAACAAAAGTTTTCACAGAAATTACCTTTGCTGACTTCCTCTTAGATCTCATTGGCAAGAAGCCACCACTCATACTTCCCATGATCATATTGAATTTATATTGCTTTGGGGCTGTAGCTTCAGTTCTTTAGAAATAGTTGGCCTTTCTGATAGCTCAAGCAAAAATCTTGAAATTGGGTTTCAGTTGCTCAGATTGGCCTGGCTTAGATCATGTGCCAATTCCTAACCAAATGCCTTGCTGAGAGGATGGGAAACATTCATTGGTTTAAGCTACCTGGAGTGGGCGTTAACTCAATCTCACATAAATCTTGCTTGCAAATAATTAGAAGAACTGTTCCAGAAATAAAACAGGACTGGATGGTAGGGAAAAAATAATTAAAATAATTTCCTACTATATGAGGGCTGTCTGGAAAGTATTCAGCTATGTAATATAAAAATAGAGGCATTTGTGGCTCAATCTTTTTTTTTCAGACAGCCCTTGTATTTAGAATAGAGAATGTTGGCCAAGAAACAATCTGAGTATAGTTATTTACACTATAGTGTACATATTAAATGGAAATAATATCAAAGAGTCTAATATTTGAAGAACATGTAAAAGACGTATTTTTTAGCAGGGAGGAGGGAGGGCAAAATCCATTCTTATTCACTTGACTTGATTCAGACCTGATATCAATCTGGAGTAGGGGTTGGCATAGTTTTCTATAAAGGGTCAAACAGTAAATATTTTAGGCTTTTGGGATCATATCATCTTAATGACTCAACTTTGCCATTACAATGTAAAAGTGGCCATAGGCAACACATAAACAGATGAAATAATTGTGTTCCAGTAAAACTTGACTTATGAGGGAAGATCTAAGATGGTGGAGTAGATGAATGCTGTGCTTGCCTCATCCCATGAACACATTAGAGTCACAACTAAATTATAAAATAATCAATCTGAAGAACCATCTGAAGTTTAGCTGAACAGAAGTTTTATAACTAAGGATCCAAAGAAGAAGCCATGTCGAGACTGGTAGGAGTGGTGATGTAAAACAGGCTTGTCCCACACCCACATGTGAAAACCATTCTGTGAATCTCATTCACAGAAATTCCACACAGAGGAGTATGGGACCCCAGCCCCATACCAGGTTCCCCAGCCCAGAGTACTGGTGCTGGGAAGAGGAGCCCCCCCCCCCAACATCTGGCTGTAAAAATCAGTAGGAATTCCTACTGCCCAGGTGGGATGGAAGGCTGTGAGAAACCCAGATGTCCTCTTAAAGGGCTTATGCAGGCACTCACTCTGAACTGTGGCAGAGGGACAGTGATTCAGGGGATGTCAGAGACATATGAGGAGAGACTGAATTGTGTAACTTTGGGGAGAGAATGGAAAGGGCAGCCACCACTTTCCCTTCATGGGGTCCTTCTCCTGTGAAGCTGGCAGGTAGGGGCCATCTTTCCTGTGTTGAGCCCCTCCTCCACACCCATGGCCAAATCTGAATCAGAGTGGTCTGGTGAGCTCTGTTTGCTCCCCTCAGTAATTGACTGAGACTCTGCCACACACAACACCTTATTGCAGGAGGCTTTATTGGTGGCTAAACCTTATGGGAGTTAGTAGGTGGAAGCAGGCCTCTTGCAGAGCTACTCCCAACCTGGTACTGGTGGTAGCTATCCTTCATTCACAGTGTAGCCTCTCCCACATTCATTTAGGTACAGCAAAGGCAATGACCAACTGAAAAATCACTTTGTTGCTCCTACTAGGTATTCTAAGGGAGGTCACAAGTAATGACTGACCTAGGTCTGAACTGGAGCCCTTCCCAAGTAGCTCTAGAACCAACATACTTAAAGGTTGGCTTCAGACCACAGCAGAGCACTCCCAATTAGCCCCACAAGTGGCACTCCCAAAGGGTTATATCAACAGGTACCAGAACCCACTGGGACAAATCCTGCTCTGTGGGGTAAGCCTCCCACCCCCACAGCTGTGTACCTGGCCAAACCCCACAGCCAGTCTGCCTGAGGGTCAATCCCACCCAATGACATGCCAACAGCAATCAAGTCTGAACTACAACAAGAGAGCACATGCAACCTACATAAGGGACACTTATGGAGCACCCAGCACAGTTGACCAGGGAGACTGTGCCAGAGTCCCACAGGGCACCTCATATGTAGGTGTCTAAAAGGCAAGACTGGGAGATATAGCAGACTACCTAGTACATAGAAACAAGTGCAGAGAGGCATCCAAAATGAGGAAACAAAGAAATATGTCCCAAATGAAAGAATAAGAGAAAACTCCAGAAAAAGAACTAAATGAAATGGAGGCAAGCAAGCTACCAGATACAGAGTTCAAAACAATGTTTATAAGGAGGCTCAGGGAACATAGTGAGAACTTCAACAAAGAAATAGTAAACATAAGAAAGGACATAGAAACTATAAAAAAAGAACCAGTCAGAAGTGAAGACTATAATAACTGAAATGAAGAATGCACTAGAAGGAATTACCCACAGACTAGATGAATCAGAGGATTGAATTAGCAATTTGGAAGACAATGCGGCAGAAACCACCCAACTGGAACAGAAAAAAAAAATCCAAAAAATTGAAGATAGCTTAAGGAACCTCTGGAACAAACACAAAGTGCAACAACATTCACATCATAGGAATATGAGAAGAAGAGAGAAAGTGAATGATTGAGAACCTATTTGAAGAAATCATGACTGACAACTTTTCTAACTTGGCAAAGAAAATAAACATACAAACCCAGGAAGCACAGAGAATCCCAAAGAAGATGAACCCAAACAGGCCCACACCAGAAACATTATAATTAAAACGGCAGGGGTTAAAGACAAAGAGACAATCCTAAAAGCAGCAAAAGGAAAGCAGTTAGTTAAGTATAAGGATCTGGTATGATTGTCAGCTAATTTTTCTACAGAAACTTTGCAAGCCAGAAGGGATTGGCATGAAATATTCAAAGTGATGAAAATCAAGGACCTCCAACCAAGATTACTCTATCCAGCAAAGTTATAACTTACAATTGAGGGACAGATAAAGAGCTTCCTAGACAACAAAAAGCTAAAGGAGTTCATCATCACCAAACCAGAATTACAAGGCATGTTAGAAGGACTACTTTAAGATGAAAAAAAAAAGGATAAAAATAAGAATAATAAAATAACAATAACTACATATCTATTAACATATCACTTTCAATGTAAAGGGATTAAATGCTCCAATCAAAAACAAAGGGCAGCTGAATGGATAAGAAAACAAAACCCTTATATATGCTGCCTACAAGTGACTGACTTCAGATCAAAATACACACATAGACTGAAAGTAAAGAGATGAAAAACAGAAATAGTAAAAAAAAAATCGTAAAAAAAAAAAGCTGGGAGAGCAAAATAGACAAAATAAACTTTAACAAAGGCTATATAACAAGAGGCAGAAAGGACCTAGTAATCCCACTTCTTGGTATTTATCTGAAGAAACCCAAAATGTTACTTCAAGGAGATGTACATCCATATATTCATTGTAGTATTGTTTACAATAGCCAAGATGTGGAGGCAGCCTGGGTGTTTGTTGATGGAAAAATGGATAAAGAGGATGTGGTACATGTATACAATGGAATATTGCTGGGTCATGGAAGGGAAGGAGTTCTTGCCATCTACGATGACATGTATAGACCTGGAAAGTCTGAGTGGAGTATGTCAGGCAGGGAAGGACAGATGTAATGTAATTTCACATATATATGAAATCTAAAGAACAGTAAACAAACAAAACAGAAACAAGCTCAGATACAGAGAACATTTTGGTGGTTGCCAGATTGCAGGGGAGTTGGGGAGGTGGGTGAAAAAAGGAGAGAAATTAATAAGTACCAATTGGTTGTCACAAAGTAGTTACGGGGATATAGGGTATAGCTAAGGAATATGGTCGATAATATGGTAACAACTATATATGGTGTCAGACGGTTACTAGATTTGGGTGATAGGAGGGGAGTTGGGGGACAGGGTAAAAAGGTGAAAAGATTAAGAAGTACAAATTTGTAATTGCAAAATAGTCATGGGGATGGAAAGTAAAGGGTAGGAAATATAGTCAATAATGTGGTCATAACTATGTATAATGCCAGGTGAGTACTAGACTAGACAGGGGGATCACTTCTTAAATTATACAAATGTCTAACTCAATGCTGTATATCTGAAATTAATATAATAATATTGAATGTCAACTAATTAAAATAATAAAAAAGGGGAAAAGTGAAGGACAATAAATGGTCCAAATTTTCAGGTATAAAACAAATAAGTCATGGTGACATAATAATTGTACATTATAGGACATATAGTCAATAATTTTGTGATAGTGTGGTATGATGTCAGATGGTTGCTGGACTTATGGTGACCACTTCTTTAGGTATATAAATGTTGAACAACTATGGTGTATACCTGAAACTGATATAATATATGTTAGCTATATTTTATAATAAAAATCTTTTTAAATAAATGACCTATTACAACAGTTGGCAGGCCAAATTTGGTTTGCAGGTTATAGCTTGCCAACTCTTAAACTAGAGTATTCTTTATCCCTGAAATGATACAAACTTGAGAGCTTGATTTTATTATTATTATTACTATTATTGTTATTACTTAATACTCCACAGTTAATAATTTACATGAAGACTCCACTTTCCTCTCTTTCTCTGGCAGTCAAATTTCTTCCCTCTCTTCATCCTTATAGGTAATCATTTTTATTATTTTCTTTTTTTATCTTTTCAACATTTTTTTGTGGACATGGAACCACATACTCCATGACATATTTTCTTATTTTTCCATGCTCTACACACTTCGTTCCATCTTAGTTATTTTTTTTTCTAAACATTTATCTTCAAGATAGTTCCACATTATCTCACAGAAAAAATTTCATTTCATTTTATGGCTTCATGATATTCCATAGGATAGATGTACCATAAGAATTTAATCAATAATCCACCGGTGGACACTTGGGCTGTTTCCATTCTTGTGCTACTATAAACAAGGATACAAGGAATAGACTTATAGCAAAGTACTTTTTCTCAAGTGCAGGTGTGTTGATTGGAAAAATTATCATAAATGAAATTTGGTATGGTATAGGTATACAGTAGACTCTCAGTTAACTGGCACCCATGCCAGATAAATGTAATATTATTTCTTTGATTTGTTTGCTGATCGCTTGAGAGTGCTGGTTGCTTGAGGTCTGGTAACCGAGAGTCTACTGTATTTGTAATTTTTTTTGTTATATGGGTAGTTCCCTGGCTGGGAATCGAACCCAGTCCGCAGTGTTGACAACACCGAAGCCTTAGCCACTACATCGCCAGGGAACTCCTGTATTTGTAATTTCAATAGGTTAACTGTTCTCAATATGGTTTGTATCAATTACATTCCTAGCAAAGTGTGAGAGGCCCATTTCCTTGGATTCATCAGCAAAGTGTCTTAAAAAACTGTTGGCTTTTTCCTAACAAGTGAGGTGCAAACTGATAGATTTAATTTGCATTTCCCTTATGAGTAATGCTAAGGGTACTTGATTTTATATTTAAGGCAATCTCTTCACATCCTCAATGAGGCAGAATTGCCATTCCTGATTGTGTATATTTAAGTGTAATTATTGGAGTAGTATGCTCCAATGTTATGGAAGCCATTAATGTGTATAATTTTATTTGCTAATTGCTCAGAAAATAAGGTTATCTATATTAAAATCATGTGAATCTGTTGTTGTTTTTTTTAAAACCCAAAAAACTCTTCTATTGTTTAATTTAGCATATCCCCTAGATTATCTATTCTAGATTATGTACTTCATGAAAGTACCTGTGAAGTAATGAAGGGATTTTTTTTTACAGCAAAATTCAAGCAGAAATTTCCTGAAGATAAACTAACTGTTCCAAATGCCTCCCCTGATAGAAAGATAGTTGTTTCATTTTGTTTTAACATCATGAATTTCTAGGCCTTCCTGATGTGTAGTTAAACTACCCATCTTTTATAGGAGGAGATGAGTAAATAGACCATGTTAGCAAATAATATTTCCTTTCAATGTATTTCAATTACAGTTACAGTGATTGTGGTATAATACTATATCAACTATCCCTATATATTTTTTAAAAATATTAATCCAAGCAATCACGGAATCAATGACTGCATTATATTTGTAAGATAATTCATTAAATTCTGTTCTTATAAAATAAATTAGAGTGAAGTTCAAAGAAATTTATAAAATATGGAGATGTTATTATTTAATCCTATGGGTGTCAGAAAACAGCAAACTTGAAATAGGGAGTCTCTCTTAGTTAACAAGAAAATTTCAGGGAGTTCCCTGATGGTGTAGTGGCTTAAGGCTTCGACGTTGGCGCTGTCAGCGCTGCGGCCTGGGTTCGATTCCCTGTCAGGGAGCTACCCACATACCGAAAAGCAAAAAAAAAAAAAAAAAAGAAAATTTCATATAGATTGGCTTCAGTACTTGTATATACGTTTTTTTAAAATTTCCTTATTTCTTTTTATTGTAAATTGTTGATATTTCACATGCTTAATTTTAAAGTTAGGTACATACATATGCTGAAGAAGTGCATTCCATTTAATAATTACACAAAACAAACTCAATGACTAAGGAATTAGAAGAAATTTTGTTGGTTATTAACTTAGTGACACAATGAAGAATGGAGGGTGCATTAGCTGGAAGTTATAAAATTGGAACTACATTATAATTTTGATAATAAAAACAAAATTAAAAGAAGCTGAAGGGATATATTAATTATAAAAACATTCTAAGCATTGTAAAGGCATTTATGATTGGAGTATTAATTTTACTTCTAATAGTGTAGGTTCCTTAGGCTCTTTCAGTTTTTAAAGAGAAGAGATATATTTGGGTTACTGGGTAATGAAATTTACTAAAAGGATGCAACAGTGGAGTAAGAGAGACAGAAAGACATCTCTACAGCCAGACTTTGTAGAAAACAAGTTATTCTGGGATACACAGCAATTCTAGCAGCTCACCATAATTCTGTAGGTCAGTAGCATGACCTGTCATTTTCTTTGCATTTAGCAGCTCCCTACACTGTGCCCACTCCACTGTTTTGTCTTGGTTCCCACTGTGACTGCCTCTCCTGTCTTTACCCTTTAACTCATTAATCTTGTCCTCAAAGACCCTGTACTCATGCTTTTTTATGGCTCCTACTGCTTTGGGGCTTCTGCTTACTGTCTACTCTTGAACATCTTTTTGCTTCTCATGAAATCTTTGCACATTTGTCTTAGATCATTTTCCCCAGAAGCAGCCCCTGAGATGAGCTTTTGCATAATTTATTAAGGAAGTGACCTCAGGAAAAATAAGTAAAGGAGTGAGAAGGTCTGGGAAAGGGAAGAAACCCAGCAAGGATGAAATCTCGGTAAACTCCAAGGAGGGTGCCCTAGGCTAATTCTGGTTGCAGAGCTTGGGAGTGTGAATTATGTCTCTGATGTCCTAAATGGGGCATTCCTACTCCCACACCTGTCAGTCAAGGACAAGGAGATGCATGAGCTTCTAGACACTCTGTCTCATCGGTCATTGTAAGTGAAAGTTTGAGGCATAAACACATACACACAGTAAAGAAGATTCTGAAGATCTTGGATGTGGTGGAGCACTGCTTCAGCATTCCTCTCAGGTTCAAATAGGGTTTAGATTCAATGTGATTGGGTCAAGAAATTACCCTCAGGTATAGGGTGCTATTGGGCTTATGTACTGGGTCACCCACTCCACAGGCTACTGGATACATGTATTCCAGCCCTATTTCTCGTGTCTTGTCAGTTGTGGATCTGGTAGTAGAATCGTGTGCTACAATGCATGGTCACCTATCTGTGATCAGTCTCCAGTAGGTGGCTGAGGTTCTTAAAGAGACCAGAGGAACTGTCCTGAATCTTGTACCTTGAATGGTTTGTTCCAGACAAGTCTATTTCATTTTAATTTATTTGTACCTAGACTTGCTACTTTACATTTTTTCTGTTTCTTTCTTTCTTTCTTTCTTTTTTTATTGATCAAATGTGTCTTCAAAGTAAGCCACCATCTCTTGATCTTAGATTTGATTTTTTGGTTGAGTAGGGGTTCTAAATAGTAACTACTCTGCATGAATAGGAAAGCGAACAGGTGCTTAATTTTTTTTCATTTAATTTTTTTTTCTTACAATAATATTTCTCAAAACAGGACTCCAATAAAAATTACCCAATATGTCTAGGGCATGGCCTAAGGGTTTGCATTTTCAGTAAGCACTCCACATAATTTGATTCATATCCAAGTGTGAAAACCATGACTTTACAAAGTAGGGATGATCCACTTCATTATACTATTAAAGAAACTGAAATTCTAAAAGGCTAAGAACTTCACCTAAGGTCATTCATCTAACATTGAAGGTGTCTCAAAAGTTCTTTTCGACAAAAGGAAGTTTCTATTGATTCTTTGTTTGCAATGTGAAAGCTTATTTGTTTATAAAAATGTTTACTACCAACCTGAAACAGATTTCAAGATGCCTAAGAATACATCATGTCTCTGTGTATTTCATTTCATCTAGGCTAACTGCAGCCTCCCAGTTGTGTGACTACAACATTAAAATTTGAGTAATTCTATATCTCACTAGGAAAATAAAAGATCCTCTCCACTCACCTTTCTACCAGCAACCCAAGCCCCCTTCCCTCTGTCCTGGGCCCCTTCCCTCTGACCCCCTGCCCTCTTCCCTCTGGCCCCCAGCCCCCTTCCCCTCAGCCTCCAGCCTCCTTTCCTCAGCCCCCAGCCCCCTCCTCATCCCCCAGCACCCTTCTATCAGCCC